>CAUYLG010012731.1:0-258648 GCA_963573385.1 Cacajao melanocephalus | reverse complement strand
ATATCATTGTGATGTCACTGAATTATATAAATAAAAGTGAAAATTTAATTAACATTGTTTAAAATAAACATTATCAATTTTCTTCAACTCATGGCAAGAATGGTATGAGAAATTCCTAAGGAAATAAAAAAGGAACACTTTTAGCCTTCTTTAGAGGCTCACAGATTATGATTTTGATTTTCCAGGTGTTATATTTTTATTTTTGTATTTATCATATTTCTTTGTGAAAGAAAACACAATTAGTATGGATAGTAAGTAGAAACATAAAACACTCCAAAATGTTTGTCAGCTAAATAGTTTGTACTTTTCTACTTGCTAATCTCTATGCTCATAAAAGCAAATAAACCATCTTCACCAAACAACAAGGCCACAGAAGCACGGAAATGGCAGTCAGTCTTTTATTTTTATATTCAATACAACTATAGGCAAGGGACCTGTATTTTTGTAACTACTTAATATCACATGTATGAATAGTGAATGCAAATGCTGCTGACAAATAGTATACAAAGTTAAGTATATCTTGAGAGTTTTACTTTGTTTGAGGATTTTTCAGTTTGCTAAGACAAAAATTGCTTTCAGCACTTTAAATGTGGTCACATTGTTTAGATACACATCCTCAAGTGTCCTAAATCACAGATATGTATCTTAAATGTCATTGGGGACTGTCTGTGTTAATCCATCCTTTTTTAGATGAACATGCCCTTGGCAGTTCTATTCAGAATTCAATGATGCTGTTTAATTGACAATTTAAAATTTGCAACATGCAATGCCTCTATCCCTAATCCCCAAACCATATTTATATCTCTTGTAAGTCATAAGCAGGCCAAGGACACTGAGGTCTTTAAGTTTCAAGAGCCTGTGGGATCTGGAATGTATATCAGCCTGTACATATGTAACCTGCTGAGAAATAGCAGTGGTGCAGAAAAATATGATTCTATTTCTTGATCAGTATAAGTGAAATGGTTCTTTATTTCCTCCCTTTCATTATGTATTTCTAGCTCAATGCTGTGAAACCTACTGACAGTAAATCCCTAGAAACCAGGGTATGAGAGAGAAGAATTTGTTTACTTGTAGGGAAATTGCAATTACCCCCTACAGTTTTTTTTGTGATACAATTTGCAGACCACTTGCACTGAGTGTAATCTTCACCAAGGGCAAAATTTTTTTGTGTGTGTGATGGAATTTAAAAGTCTTTCTGAATATGCAAGAGAGGAGGAATTTTGTGACAGAAAGAGTTTGCTGTTACCTTAATAAATAACAAAAATAAAATAACTGTAATGATTTATAATGTCTTAGGTTGCTAATAGATTAAGGATAAGGGATTAAAAAAAAGGGGACAGTTTGTGAAAATAGTAAAGACAGAAAATGACTTACTGAGTAAGAAAAAACAAGCAAAATATATGGTCATTATCTCAAATTTCATACAAAAACATGAAAATTTACCTTTTCAATAATTTCACATTTTTATAATAACACTAATATAATTATTTTATTTTATTTCACTGTAAGAGTTGTTTAAGAACAAATAGAATTTTCTGCCTATATTGTGTGGTTCAATAATTATTGCTTCTGTCAGAGACTTAAAACATAGAAAGGTTAATAAAGTGATAGCAAGAAAGCCAGTATTTAATTATATACACATTTAGAAGAAAATAAGAAGAAAAATATAGTAAAAAGTTCAGCAATTGAATGTTTAAAATCATTTTTGATGAAAATGTTAACCATTATGATTTGTAGATGAGAGAGTATTGCATATGCAGAGACCACTACGGTGTAACAGATAAAGCAAATGAATGTATGAAAAATTATGGATTCAAATTTAAGAATTTTAAGAAACTTAAGAACTTTATATGTATTTAAATACTATATCTAAAACAACTCTAATAACCTCTCCATTTTTCAATCTTGTAGTAGAGATATATTAGGGAAGGAAGCCTGCCTTAATTCCTTTGAAAATTTTCCTGAGGAGCAGGTGAGAAATCCAATTACAGATTTTTTTTTAAACTTAAAAACATAGTTCACTTTTGCCTACAATAGAATAACTGATACAAGACTTGGCCATTCTCAAATTTTTTAAATACTGTAGAAGTAGACAACATATACATGGCCACTCTTTCTTAGACATTGGACAAAAGTCAATATAGGACTGTAATTCTTTATATAAGGGAAATACGTGAGGTTTTCACCTAGCTTTGTGTCTGAGAGCCCTTTTATGACTGTGGCCCAGGGCAGAGAAGCCCAACAGAGTGTAATGATCTCTATGATGTTAGTGGCATAGAAAGGATTCCCAGGAAAGAAAACTGAAGCAGCTGAAACTCATAGGCAGAATTCTGCAAAGATTTGCTGAGGAAGTTATGTTAGATAAAAATTTACGGGGCTTCCACATGAGTTGGTGATTAATGTCCGGGATGTTCATTCACAGGGTGAGACTCTGCAAGGTTGAGGAGAGAGTAGGTGCTGCTGGGATAAAAAATCAAGATCCCTGAGATAACTTGTTGCTGAAAGAAGTTGGAATTTTTGGCCATCCAGCATAAAAAAATGTTCTGAACAAGGGAGCATTTGGCTGAGACCAGAACTTTAAAAATAAGGAACATGCTATAGAGTAAGGGCAATGTCACAGAACTAAGCAAAACTGCAGTAGACTTGCTCTAGACAAAAAAAAATATGTGATGACTAACAGGATAAAGAAAATCTACTGGTAGTTCAAATTCCTGCTAAAGCAAAAGTAAATACTTTTCAAAAAAGGTAACAAACAAATTATCTGTAATGCATCATTAATAATGTCTAGTATGCAATTAAAATCTACTTGACATGTGAAGAAATAAACAAAGTATTGCTCTTAAACAAAAGAAATAAAACTCAATAAAAGCCAATTCTGCCATGACTTATAAGTTAGAACAAGCAGACAAGAACATTAAAACATCTGTTTTAAATATGATCAAGTAAATAAGAAAAGGTAGGCATAGTGAATGATCAGATGAAAAATCTCACAGAACTAGAAACATTAAATAAGAAATAAAAATTCTATAGTTGATTAGTACAATATCAGAATGTTTAAAAAGAATCACAGAAGATTCTTACCAAAAGATCATAGACTAAAATGAAATCAGTGAACTTGAAGACAGACATAAAACATTAAAGAAAAATATTAAACAGAGCTTTATTGACCTGTGGGGCAATACCTCTTAGTTTAATACATGTACAAATGAATATCACAAAAAGAAAGGAGAAAAATGGGACTGATAAAAATTATTGAAAAATAAGCCAAAGATTTTTAAATTATACCACCTTTTGCGGTATAACGCATCTGCAATTGCACAGATCATATAAGGGCAATCACAGGGGACCTCAAACAGGATAAACACACGAACACACTGTGAATCTGGGAACACTGTAGTTAAACTAGTAAAAATAAAATATAACAACAGAAAAAGATGATATTACACAAAGGCGCATTACAATCTGAAAACAGTTTGCTTTCTGTCAAACTAGCAGAGGTCAGTAAATGATGGAACACCTTTCAAGTGTTGGGAAAAAAAAAACCTGTCAAACTAGAATTCTACATTTAGTAGTATATATCCATTGAAAATGAGGGCAAAATAAATATAGTGTCACATAATCAGAAGTACAAAGGGTTGATCTCTAGCAGCTCTTCATTACAGCAAATGCTAATGAAAGTCCATCTGGTGCAAAGAATGTGATGCTAGATGAAACTTTGCCATACAGTAACAAAAACTGAGCAAAAGAATTATGAAATATATAGGTATACATAAGAGACCTGTTTGTACTTTTAAATCCTTTAAAACAGAACAATGCTTTTTAAGAGAAAGTATTTTGAATTGTATTTTGAAACTAAAAGGGTATAATTGAATTGTTTGTAACAGAAAAGATAAATGCTTGAAGTGATGGATACCTCATTTATGCTCATGTGATTATTATGCATTGCATGCCTGTATCAAAATATATGATGTACTACATAATTATATACATCTACTAGATACCCACAAAAATTAAAAATTGAAAATCAAAAAAATATATTTGGGGAAGAGAAAGTATTTAAAGAAGATAAATATGTGATAATAAAGGATATAGAAGTATAAATGCAATTACACTAATGAAAGTTTCTTGAATTTTATAGAGAGAGTTGCAATATTAACTTTATATTTAAGAATGTATATTTTATTTTCCAGAGTAATGCCAGAAAGGTAATTCAAAGACATAAAGATAAAAATCTAATAAATTTACTGAAACTCAAAGAAAAAAGACCTTATTCCACATAATTGCAGAAATAAAAAACAAATGACGTAAAAAATGGACAAGACAAATACAAAACAGATGGAAAGGCAGTATTCTTTAACCTAAACATCTCAATTTGTATATTAAATATGTATTGACTAGATACCCCAGATAAAAGTAGAAATTGTTATACACTATGTAAAAGTAAGTCCCAATTTTATGTTATCTATGTGTATTTAAACATAAATATGCTAAAATCTTAGAGGCAAAGAGATGGAAAAAATATGATATGAAAAATATGTATACAAAGTCTGCATTAATATATTAACAGAAAAAATGTAGCTTTTAGTAGAAGTAATATTTATAGAAATTTAAAGGTCTATACGAAAATGACAAAATGATTAATTGATCAAGAAATCACAGTCTGAAATATGCATTCAAGTAATAATGGAACTTTAAAATATATGATGCAAAAACTATCCATACAATTGAAAGAAATGGGAAAACACACATTCATGGATTTATATTTTTACATCTCACTTTTAGTGATGTATAGAACAAATAAATAGAAAGAGAATTTGAATTACACTATTAAACACATTAGCCAAATTAACATTCATAGAAGCCTGTTGCCAATAAATATAGAATGCACAATGTTTTGAAGTACATGTAGAATGCTTAAAAAGTAAACTTAAAAAATAACTATATTTTAAAAGCAAATCTTACAAAATATGATGTCTGACCACAACACAATATAACTAGAAAGCAATAATAGTAAGATACCTAAAGATACCAAAATCATTTGAAATTTTTAATTAATACAAAGATCAATGGAAAAAAAGTACAGAGAAATTAGGAGACATTCTGAATTACTAAATGAAAACCCTAATCTAACTGTAACCTTCATAATAGACAACATCAACTTTGTATGATACAACTTAAGGATTGCTTAGAATAATATAGCCTTAAAAGATGTCTTAGAATAGACTACAGTGTACATCGAAACTGATAGTCATCAGCCCTGGGACTGGAGTGCAATAAAGAAACAGATCGGCCGGGCGCAGTGGCTCAAGCCTGTAATCCCAGCACCTTGGGAGGCCGAGGTGGGCAGATCACAAGGTCAAGAGATTGAGACCATCCTGGCCAACATGGTGAAACCCCGTCTCTACTAAAAATACAAAAATTAGCTGGGCCTGGTGGTGTGTGCCTGTAGTCCCAGATACTTGGGAGGCTGAAGAGGGGAATTGCTTGAACACAAGAGGCAGAGGTTGCGGTAAGCCAAGATTGTGCCACTGCACTCCAGCCTGGCACCTAACGACAGAGTGAGACTCTGTCTCAAAAAAAAAAAAAAAAAAAAATCACATTACTACCTCTCTAAGATGTGGAGCCAGCTCAGTCCCCTCATCATCCATGAGGACCTCAGTGCATTTGACCAGGAGCTCCCCCTAGCCATCCTTATTAGGGCTGTTGCCTTTTTGTTGTTGTTGTTGTTGTTGTTATTGGGGTATTCATGAACAAGCCAGGGAGTCTAACTCTGCCCAGCTGTGGTCCTCTGCCCCACTGAGGAGGAAGCTCAGGGCACCAGGCACTCCACTGTACTGCCCATCACCTGAAAAAACAGAAACCACACCATGGTTGACAAAGATCAAGTATATATCCATCTGTTTATGCCACAGCTGGCTTTTGTGTATAAGTGCCACCTACTGGCCTGCACTTTGAACAGCACAGGCTAATATAAAACCTGCTGAAAGAAATGCATAGGGCTACAGAGGTAAAGACAAAAGTTCCTACCCAATATACTCTATAGTCACTCCCCTTGAAGAGGAGAGAACAGGAAAGGACAAAAAAGAAAACAGAAAAAGAAAAAAAATCCTGTCTACATGAAAATAATATAAAAAATTTGAAGTACCAGCCTCTCTGGATGAGATGGAACCAGTATAGTAATTCCAGCACCATCAAAAATAGAATGTTTTAGAAGTGGATACTAACAAAAATAAAAACCAAGAAATAACAGATAAGGAATTCAAAGTATGAATGGCAAGGAAACTCAATGAGATCCAAGACAAGATTAAAAATCAACAAAAGAAACCATAAAAGCATTCAGGAAGTGAAGGAAGAGATAAATATCTTTAAAATATCTATCAGAAATTCTGGAATTGAAAATTTCACTTAGGTAATTCCAAAATACAATTGAAAGCTTCAACAATAGATGATTCTAAGAACACACATAAAAAGAATTTCAGAGCTTGAAGACCAATCTTTTGAACTAGGCCAATTAGCCAAATTTTTTTTTAATGTGAAAAAAAACTCCAAAATATGGGATTATGTAAAGTGATCAAACCTATGACTTATTGCATTTCTGAGAGAAAAGAAGGGGAAAAAAGGAACCTAAAAAATATTTGATGGAATAATTTAAGAAAATTTACCTAATCATGCTAGAGAGATAGAAAACCAGATAAAAGAAATCCAGAGAACACATGCAAGATACTATACAAACTGAAAACTACCAAGGCATATGGTCACTAGATTATACAAGGTAAAGACTACAGAAAAATATCTTAGCACTTGTATTTAGCTGCAAGAGAAAAGAATCAAATCATCTACAAGGGAAACCAATCAGATTAACAGTGGATTTCTCAACAGAAATCCTAGAAGCTAGAAGAGACTGAAGGCCTATTTTTAGCCTCCATAAAGGAAAAAAAGCTAGACAAATCTTGCCAAAATAAGCTTCATAAATGGAGGGGAAATAAAGCCTTTCCTAGATATGTAATTGCTAAGAGAATCTTTCACCATTAGACCAGTACTACGAGAAATGTTCTAAGGAGTTATAAACATGCAAATGAAAATAGGATACTCATCATCAGAAAAGAACACGTAAGTATAAAGCTCACAGATCCTATACAGCAACTACACAATTGAAACTCCAAAACAAGTAGCTAACAACACTGCATCAGGAGCAAAACATCACAAATCAATAACAACATTGAATGTGAATGGCCTAACTGCCTCACTTAAAGGACATAGAATGGCAAATTGGATCTCCCCCCCAAAAAAACTCAACCATCTGCTGTCTACAAGAGACTCACCTACTGGCTAAAGACACATTCTGATTCAAGGTACAAAGTATGGGAAAATATCTGTTACACAAATGAAAAACAAAAGTGAGCAGAAGTAGCTATTCTCTTCAGCTAAAACAGACTTTAATGACAGTGTAAAACCACAAAGAAATGCATTATATAATAACAAATGGCTCAATGTAACAAGAAGATTTAACTATCCTAAATGCATATGCTCCAAACATTGAGCACCCAGATTCATAAAACAAATACTACTAGACATAAAAAGCAGGTTTATAGCAGTACAACAATAGTGGAAGACTTCAACACCCCACTGACATCACTAGATTGATCACCAAGGCAGGAAATTGACAAAGAAACTCTGGACTTAAACTGGACTTTAGACCAAATGGACATAATAGGCATCTTCAGAGCATTCTATCCAACAACTGCAGAATATACATTGTCATTATATGCACTTAAAATATTCACCAAAATTGACCATATCCTTGTCCATAAGACAAGTCTTAATAAAGTCACAAAAATCAAAATCATATCAAACATCATCTTTAACCACAGTGGAGTAAATTAGAAATCAAAACCAAGGAGAACTCTCAAAACTACCTAAATACATGGAAATTAAAAACTTGCTCATGAGTGACTTTTCAGTGGACAACAAAATTGAGGCAGAAACCTTAAAAAGTATTTGCAATAAATGAAAATAGAAAAAAAAAATTACCAAAGCCTCTGAGATACAACACAAGAAATTCTAAGGGAAATGTTTATAACACAAACACCAAAAAGACAGACCTCAAATTAACAAGCTAATCTCACACCTGAAAGAAATAGACAAATAAGAAAAAAACAAACCTAAATCTAGCAGAAGAAATGAAATAACAAAGATCAGACCAGAACTAAATGAGATTGAGATCAAAAAAGATATAAAGGATTAATGAAAAAAAAAATGGTTTTTTGAAAAGACAAAATTGGCAGAGCACTAGCTAGACTAATCAAGAAAAAAAAAGAGAAAATTAAAATACTTACTATCAGAAATTATAAAGTTGACATTGGAACTGATACCAGGTAAATACAAAAGATCATCAGAGACTACTACAAACACCTCTATGCACACAAACTAGAAAACTTAGAAAAAAGGAATACATTCCTTGAAACATATAGCCTCTCAAAATTTAACCAGGAATAAGTAGGAATCCTGAGCATACCTATAATAAGTTACTAAATTGAATCAGTAATAAAAATAAATTTCCTTTCAATGATAACAAAAAGCCCAAGACCAGATGGCATCACAGCTGAATTTTACCAGACATACAAAGAGCAGCTGGTATGAATCTTACTGAAACTAATCCGAAAAATCAAAGAAGAGGCATCCCTCTCTAATTCATTCCACAAATTCAGTATCACTCTGATATCAAAATCAACCAAGAATAAAAAAAAGAAAGAAAGAAAAGAAAATTTCAGGCCAATATCCCAGATAAACATAGATGCAAAAGTCCTCAACAAAATACTAGCAAACAAATTCAACAGTACATTGAAAAGATCTGTACCATGATCAAATAATCTTCAACATATACAAATCACAAAGGCTATCCACCATATAAACAGAACTAAGAACAAAAACAATATGATCCTCTCAATAGAGGCAGAAAAGGCATTCAGTAAAATCCAATGTCCCTTCAGGATAAAAACCCTCAATTAAGTAGGCATACATGGAAAATATCTAAAAAAAAAAAAAAAAAAAAGAGCCATGTATGACAGACCTACAGCTAACATCATACTGAATGGGGAGAAGTTGAAAGTATTTTCTCTAAAAACTAGAACAAGACAAGGATGGCCAGTCTCACCATTCAATTCAATATCACATTGAAAATCATAGCCAGATAAATCAAGCAAGAAAAGGAAATAAAAGGCATCCAAGGTGGAAAAGGGGAAGTCAAATTATCTCTGTCCACTGATTACGTGGTTGTTTACCCAGAAAACCCTAACAGCTCCTGTGGAAGACCCTTAATGTGATAAGTGACTTTGGTAGAGTTGCAGGACACAAAGTGAATTTATAAAACCTGTAGCATTTATATAAACCAATAACAATGAAGCTAAGAACCAAATTAAGAAGTGAAGTCCATCATTCAGTTCTAATAGTCACACAAAATATAAAATACCTAGGAATAAGTTCAACCATGTAACTGATTAATCTCTAAAGGGCGAAATACAAAACACTGATGATAAAATTGAAGATAAATAAACAAATTGAAAAACATACCAGGCTTATGGATTAGAGGAATCAATATCATTAAAATGCCCATATTACCCAAAGCGATCTATAGATCCAATGGAATTCCTACCAAATTAACAAAGTCATTTTTCAAAGTTAGAACAAACAATTCTAAAGTTAATATGAAAGCAAAAAGCTTTAACAGCCAAAGCACTACTAAGCACAAATAACAAATCCAGAGGCAATACATTGCCTGACTTTACTTTATGCTGTAAGACTATAGTAACAATTGCAGCACTGTACTGGTCCAAATGTAGACACACAGATCAATGAAATACAAGAGATGACAAAGAAATAAAGCCACATATCTAAAACCAAATGAAATTTGATAAAATCAGCATAAATAAACATTGAGAAAATGACAACTTATTTAATAAATGGTGCTGGGAAAACTGGCTAGCCATATGCAGAAGAATTAAACTGGACCTTTGTTTCTCATCATATACAAAATTAACCCAATTAGCGTTAAAGACCTAAATGTAGGACCTGAAACTATAAAAATCCTTGAAGAAAACCCAGGATAAAGACTTCTGGACACTGGCCTAAGCAAGCAAGGAATTTATTACAAAGGCTCCCAAAGCAAATGCAACAACAACAACAACAAAAATAATAAAGGGGACTTAAAGTAAAAATGATTCTAGGTGGGGCATGATAGCTCACGCCTGTAATCCCAACAATCTGGGAGGCCAAGGTGCTTGAGGTCAGGAGTTTGAAAGCAGCATGGCCAAAATGGTGAAGCCCTGTCTCTACCAAAAATACAAAAAAAATTGTCAGGCATGATGCAGGTGCCTGTAATTCTAGCTACTCAGAATCTGAGGCAGGAGAATCACTTGAACCTGGGAGGTGGAGGTGACAGTCAGCTGAGATTCTGCCACTGCATTCCCACCTGAGCAACAGAGCAAGACTCCATCTCAAAATAAATGAAATAAAATGAAATAAAATAAAATAAAATAAAATGATTCTGTACAGTAAAGGAAAAAAATCAACAAAATAAAGAGATGGCCTAGAGATTGGGAGAAAATATTTATGGATTATGCCTTCAAAGAGGACTAATATTAAGAATCTAAAAAGAATTCAAATAACAAGAAAACAAGCAACCCCATTAAAA
Source organism: Cacajao melanocephalus (assembly GCA_963573385.1). NCBI lineage: Eukaryota > Metazoa > Chordata > Mammalia > Primates > Pitheciidae > Cacajao > Cacajao melanocephalus. The sequence goes on along the minus strand of CAUYLG010012731.1, from coordinate 247,958 downwards.
ACTGGGCAAAGGATATGAACAGACATTTCTCAAAAGAAAGAACACAAGAGACTAACAAACACATGAAAAAATTCTCAACATCACTAATCATCAGTGAAATGCAAATTAAACCCCACTGAGATATCATGTTACAGTAAGAATGGCTTTTACTAAAAAGATAAGAAAAAAAAGTTGTTGACATGGATGTGGATAAAAGGATACACTCAGACACTGTTGGTGGGAATGTAAATTAGTTCCACTTCTATGGTAAACAATATAGAAATGTCTCATAGAACTAAAAACAAAACTAACACTTAACCTGGCAATTCCATTACTGGGTATCTACCCAAAGGAAAAGATATCATTATATAAAAATACATGATTTCTGCTCTAAGATGGCCAACTAGATGCAGCCAGGAGGAACATCTCTTACTGAGGGACTGGTACATCATGAAGACTGGTGCACTCCTAGCAGATCTTCAGAGGGACAGTATTGAGAGCAGATGGAGGGAAGAACACAGAGGCTGGGCTGAAGGGGGAGGTAGTTGGGAACCCTGCATAGGGCTACCACATATCACAATTCATTCCCGGCCCCAGTGAATCCTGTGGAGGGGTGAGTTGAATAGGCAAGGAGCAACCAGCTTTTGCCATGGGCCTCTAGGATCCAAGCAGGAGGAGACCCCTCCACCACCACAGACACTGAGTTGGCAGGGAAAGCTGCTTAGAAAAGTGGCAGGGGCAGAACTCCAGCCAGTGTAGAGCCCAGAGGCTTTGGTGTAGGAGTGTCTGTAGCGGAGCATGGCCAGGGATGCCCATCCCCCTAGGCTTGACTTGCTCTCATAGGAGACTTTAGACTTAACAGAACTGTGGTACCTGAATTCTGCAAGCCAGTGGTACCCATGAGACAGGATTAGTTTGACCTTAGCGCTCTTTGGTCTACTGGCCTCTCCTGGGGCCCCAGCCTTACCACATCTGCTTGCAGTGCAGTTTTCAGGTACTTCCTGCAGCCTGCATCATAGCTTCTGTGCTGGTGGACCATGTCTGACTAACAGAACCCCAGTAGAGCAGCCCCTCCCCATAAACATGCACCAGCCTGCTTGTGGTCTCTACCAAATGCAGCCTCCCCCACGTCATTTTCCTATAGGAACTTTCCATGATTACCCATTAAATTGCATTGCTGGTAAATGAGCATACTTAGCTTTCCCTTCGCCATCGGTGTGCATGTGTGCATGCACCCTGCCATGCCACTGTTGCTGCTGTTGTTGTGAGCGTACCGCCTCTACCCTACTATACCACCATTGTGTCAGAACATTTGCAGCATGGAGTGCTCCAGGCCTACCCTCACCAGCACTGGCCCCTGCACTGGGGCAGCCTTTGCAAAACTAGACACAGTAAACAGTGGACTCACCCCCATCCCTGAGTGGTCACTGCTACCAGCATGAACATGCATAGAAGGTGCATACAGTCCTGTGCTCACAAGCACCCCATCCCTGTGCTAACACCACCACCAACAAGAATGCATGCCATTACTGGCAGGGGCTTGCTGCCTACCCCAGCCATACTACCACTGGTGCTGGTACAAATGATGGCATGGAGGCTGGCATCCCAGCACCTGCTAGCAGCTTGCCACAGCTGATGATCATTCACCCTGCCATGCTACTACAGCCACTGCTGTTGGCACACGTGAACAAGGAGGGATCCCACAGCCACCACCATACAAATTGCTTTGGCTGGCACCAGCCATTGGAATATTGTGACCTGTTGTCCGAGAGCACCTCAGCCTCTTCAGCACAGCAGTTTCCTAACTGCAAGTAACCAGAGATTAAAGCCATAGTGGATTCCAGTCCCCCAGAATTCCAGCACACAGTCCAGAAGTCCTCAGATGAGGCTTGGTTCCCTAAAATCTTCTAGTAACAAAGGCACCTTATACCACAATCAAACCCTTAAGGTCATCTCAAAATAAAAACACAAACCCACCCAAAGAACATCAACTCCAAAGATCGAGGAAACATCACTTACAAAGATGAGAAAGAACCAGTGTAAGAACTCTGACAACCTGAAAAAAACAGAGTGTTTTCTTTCCCCAAAATGACCACACTGGTTCTTCAGCAAGGGTTTTAACTGGCCTGAGATGATTGAAATGACAGAAATAAAATTCAGAATATGGATGGCAATCAAGATCATTGAGATTCAGGAATATGTTGACATCCAACGTAAGGAAGCTAAGAATCACAATACAATGAGACACAAATGAGACATCTATTTTGATAGACAAAATAGCCAACATTGAAAAGAACCTTAACTGACCTGATAGAGCTGAAAAACATTCTATGAGAATTTCATAATGAAATCACAAGTATTAATAGCTGAATAGACCATGCTGAAGAAAGAATCTCAGAGCATGAAGACTGGTTTTCTAAAATAAGACAGACAAGATCCAAGAAAAAAAATAAAAAGGAAGAAACAAAACCTCTGAGAATATATTATTATGCACATAAACGAAACCCATGACTCATTTCTGTCCCTAAAAGAGATGGGAAGAATGGAAGCAACTTGGAAAACGTATTTCAGGGTATCATCCATGAGAAATTCACCAACTTGGATAGAGAGACCAACATTCAAATTCAGGAAATGCAGAGAGTCCCCACAAAATTCTTAACAAGAATCCCCAAACACATAACCATCAGATTCTCTAAGGTCAGAATGAAAGAAAATATATAAAAGTCAGTTAGAAAAAGAAGACCAGGTCACCCACAAAGGGAATCCCATCAGACTAACAGCAGAACTCTCAGCAGAAACCCTATAAGCCAGAAAAGGTTGGGGCCTATATTCAACATTCTTAAAGAAAAGAAATTCCCACCAATAACCGCACATTTGGCCAAACTAAGCATCATAAGAAAAAAACAAATAAGATCCTTTTCAGACAAGAAAATGCTGAGAAAATTTGTTACCACCATATGTGCCTTATAAGAACTCTTGAAGGAAGTGCTAAATATGGAAAGGAAAGACCCTTACTAGCCATTACAAAATCAAACTTAAGTACAGAGACCAGAGACACTATAAAGCAACCATACTAACAAGTGTGAATAGTAAACAGCTAAAAACATGATGAAAGGATCAAATCCACACATGTCAATACTAACCTTGAATGTAAATGGGCTAAATGCCCAAAAAAAAGGCACAAGAGTGGCAGGCTGGATAAAGATGTAAGACCCAATGCTGTGATATGTTCAAGAGATCCATCTCAAATGCATTGACATCCATAGGTTCGAAATAAAGGGATGGTGAAAAATCTACTAAGCAACTGAAAAACAGAAAAAAGCAGGGTTTGCAATTCTAATTTCAGACAAACAGATTTCAAACCAACAAAGATTTAAAAAAGACAAAAAAGGACATTACGTAATGGTAAAGTGTTCAATTCAACAAGAAGACCTAACTGTCCTGAATATATATGCACCCAACATAGGAACACCAAAATTCATAAAGCAAGTGATTAGAGACCTTCAAAGAGACTTAGACTCCCACACAATACTAGTGAGAGACTTGAACACCCTTGTGAGAATAAAATATCACTGAGGCAGAAAATTAGCAAAGATATTCAGGACCTGTACTCAACACTGGACCAAATGGATGGTAGATATCTACAGAACTTTCCACTCAAAAACAAGAGAATATACATTCTTCTCATCTGCACATGGCACATACTCTAAAATCAACCACACAATCAAATGTAAAATAATCCTCAGCAAATAAAAAATGACAAAACTCATATCAACCATTCTCAGATGACAGCACAATAAAAATAAAATTCAAGACAAGGAAACTCACTCAAAACCATACCATTACATATAAATTAGGCAACTTGCTGTTTAATGACTTTGGGGTAAATAATGAAATTATGGTAGAAATCATGAAATTCACTGAAACTAAAGAAAACAACAACAACAACAACAACAACAACAACAAAAAACACAAAGGTAAAACATACCAGAATCTCTGGGACACAGCTAAGGCAATGTTAGCAGGGAAATTTTTAGCAACATATGTCCTCATCGAAAAGTTAGAAAGATCAAAAAGTAACAACCTAACACAGCTGAAAGAACTAGGGAAGCAAAAGCAAACCAACCCCAAAGTTAGCAGAAGACAAAAAGTAGCTGGAACTGGAACCCCACTGAGGGAGACTGAGACACAAAAAAAATCATTCAAAAGATTAAGGAAGCCAGAATCTGTTTTTACAAAAAAAATTAATAAGATAGACCAACAGCTAGAGAAGGTCCAGATAAACACAATCACAGACAACAATGGGGATATTACCACTCACTGACCCCAAAGACATACAAATAACCGGAGACTATTATGAACACCTCTATGCAAACAAACTAGAAAATCTAGTTTGAAGAAATGGATAAATTCCCAGATTTGTACATCATTCCAAGACAGAATCAGGAAGAAATTAAATCCCTGAAAAGGCAAAATTAAATCAGTAATAGTCTACTAACCAAAAAGGAAGCCCAGGACCAGATAGATTCACAGCTGAATATTATCAGATATACAAAGAAGAGCTGATACCATTCCTACCTAAAGTATTCTAAAAAACAAACAAAAAAGAAAATTGATAGGGTGCCTCTTTCCCAACTCATTTTATCAGGTCAGCATCATCCTGATAACAAAACCTGACACAGACAAAACAACAATAAAAACAACAACAACAAACTTCAGATCAATATCCCTTCATGAACACTGAGGCAAAAATCCTCAAGAAAATACTGGCAAACTGAATTCAGCAGCACATCAAAAAATTAATCAACTACGATCAAACAGGCTTTATCCTTGCGATGCAAGTTTGGTTCCACATATGCAAATCAATAAACCTGATTCATCACATAAACAGTACTAAAGACCAAAGCTACATGATCATCACAGTAGACAGAAAAGGTTTTGATAAAATTTAGCATTCATTCATGCTAAAATCTATCAATAAACTAGGTATTGAAGGAATATACCTCCAAATAATAAGAGCTATCTATGACAAACCCACAGCCAACATCATACTGAATAGGCAACAGCTGGAAGTATTCCTGTTGAAAACTGGCACAAGACAAAGATGCCTTTTCTCACCACTCCAATTCTACCTAGTATTGGAAGTCCTGGCCAGAGCAGTCAGGCAAGAGAAAGAAATAAAGGACATCCAAATACAAAGAGAGGAAGTCAAAGTATCCCTGTTTGCAGACGATATAATTCTATATTTGGAAAACCCTGTAGTCTTAGCCAAAAATCTCCTTAAGCTGAAAAACAACTTCAGTAACATTTCAGGATACAAAATCAATATACAAAACTCACTAGCATTCCTATGCACCAACAACAGCCAATCAAAGAGCCAAATCAGGAGTGCAATTCTATTCACAAATTGCCACAAAAAGAGTAAAATACATAGGAATATACCTAACCAGAGAAGTAAAAGATTTCTATGATGAGAATTATGAAATAGTACTCCAAGAAATCAGAGATTACACAAACAAATGAAATAATATTCCATGTTCAGAGATAGGAATAATCAATTTAATCAAAGTGGCCATACTACTCAAAGCAATTTACTCATTCAATACTATTCTTATTAAACCACAAATGATATTATTCAGATTATTAGAAAAAATATATATTTTAAAATGTGGAACCAATTAAGAAAAAGCCCAAATAGCCAAAATAATTCCAAGCAAAAAGAGCAAAGCAGAATGCATCATGCTAACCAACTACAAGGCATACTACAGGGCTACAGTAACCAAAACAGTATGGTACTGGTACAAAAATAGATATATAGACCAATGGAACAAATAGAGATGCCAGAAATAAAGCTGCACATCTACAACCATTTGATCTTCTAAAGCTGACAAAAACAAGAGTGGGGAAAGGTCTCCCTATTCCACAAATCATGCTGGGATAACTGGCTAGCCATATGCAGAAAATTGAAACTGAACCCTTTGCTTATACCATATACAAAAATGAACTCAAGATGGGTTAAAGACTTAAGTGTAAAACCCAAAATTATAAAAACCCTGGAAGACAACCTAGGAAATACCATTTAGGATATAGGAACTGGCAAAGATTTTATGATGAAGGTGTCAGAAGCAATTGCAATGAAAGCAAACATTTACAAATGAGTTCTAATTAAACTAAAAAGCTTCTGCATAGCAAAACAAATTATCAACAGGATAAACAATACACAGAATGGGAAAAAATTCTTGCAAACCCTGTATCTGACAAAGGTCTAATATCCAGCATCTATGAGGAACTTAAATAAATTTACAAGAGAAAACCAAACAACCCCGTTAAAAAGTGGGCAAAGTACATGAACAGACACTTTTGAAAAGAAGATATAGTGTGGCCAACAAGCGTATGAACAAAAGCTGAATATCCCTGATAATTAGAGAAATGCAAATCAAAACCACAACGAGATACCATCTCACACCAGTCAGAATGACTATTATTAAAAAGTCATAAAATAATAGATTTGGGTGAGATTGTGGAGAAAAGGGAATGCTCATACACTCTTGGGAGTGCAAATTAGTTCAACCATTGTGGAAAACAGTGTGACAATTCCTCAAAGAGCTAAAAACAGAAATCTCATTCGATCTAGCAATCCCATTATGGGGCATATACTCAAAGAAATATAAGTCATTTTATTATAAAGACACATGCACATATATATTCACTGCAGCACTATTCACAATAGCACAGACATGGAATCAACCTAAATGTTCTTGAATGGAAGAATGAATAAAGATAATGTGGAAAATATACATGGAATATTATGTGTCCATTAAAAAAACACACACACACACAATCATGTCCTTTGCAGGAACATGGATGATGCTGGATTTCATTATCCTTAGCAAACTAATACAGAAATAGGAAACTAAATACCATTTGTTTCCACTTAAAAGTGGGAGCTAAATGGTAAGAATACACATACACTTAGAAGGGAACAATATACCTTGGGGCCTATCAGAGGGTGGAGGGTGAGAGAAGTGAGAGGAGTAGAAAAATAATTATTGGGTCCTAGGCTTAATCCTGCAACATAAAATAATTTGTACAACAAACTCCCATAATGCAAGTTTCCCTATATGTCAAACCTGTACATGTATCCTTGAACCTAAAATAAAAGGATTTTTTGTTTGTTTGTTTTCGTTTTCTTTTGAGGCAGAGTCTGGCTGTCTCCCAGGCTGGATTCCAGTGGCTTGATCTCGGCTCACTGCAACCTCCACTGATAACATTCTCTCAAACAAAAAAACAAAAGAGAAACCTGATCAAAATTCTTACATTTAAATTGAATTGAATATTGCAAAATGTCCAAAAGCCCCTGGAAATATTTAATACATTAGTCTGAAATACAAAAACAGAGCTGAAATACTCAAAATATAGAAAATAGAAGCTTTATGCACGCAATTGCAAATGAAGTAATAACTTCTACAGTACAAAATCAAAATTGTTGTGAGAAAAAAATACATTTTTCTCTTCTGAAATGTATTAGAACATTAAATGCACAAGAACAATAACTAAATTTTACCAAAATACATACATTATCTTATTCAAAAAAAACTAAATTCCTCGACATTCAACTTAGCATTATTAAGAGGAATTAGATCAAATGCTCAACAGAAAACTTATGAAGAGCTAAATTATTATGACTGATTTCTTAATTAATTATCATGTAGATTTTCAAGATAATGTTACTACTTCAAGCATGACAAAATGCTCTTGTTATGCTAAGTGGCTTCAGTGTGGTGTATTGTATTACACAATGTTTGGCTTATCTGTTAAAAAAGAAGAAGAAATGAAGGAAGGAATTAAGGACCTAAACACTCAGAATAATATGGTAGAAATGCAGGTGTGTTATATTTAATTATTTTTTTCCACATTATTGAAATTTTACAAGCATCATATATTGCTTTGGTAATGTGTTTTAAAATTGTATTTCTTGAAATCCTGCTTTCAATTTTTTACTCTGGTGCCCTTTTATAATTCATATATCAAATGCCATTTTTAAATTAATTTAAAAGGAAATTATATCTGAAAACTTGAGAACAACTTTTTCATAAATGGGAGGGAGGAAATCATAAAGAGCCATTACAAATGGAAAGCATAGAAGCAAAAGTTTTGACATTAATATATGATCAAAATCATTCCTACGTAGAGCCATAAAATATATTATTGAAGCAGTTTAGGTCAGCTTATGGGAGCAATGAAATTTCTGTCCAGGTCCTTGGTGAGGGTCCCTGCCACTCATGCTTTCCCAAATAAAAGTGACCACCTTAGACAAGCTTACTTTAATTCAGTGTAGTTCCATAGGTACATACTTTCTTTTGCAGTCTGAAGGGCAGATTTAATAATTAGTTACTTTTATTATATACGTAATTCTGTTATCTAAGTGGTTGTGGTCAAAGGTGTAGGTGGAGGGCAAGAATGTAACTGGAGGAATTTGGTCTGACTGGCAAGGTAAAATAAACATCTGTCAAAGACATCATGTTGTTGATTAATACTTTGTTTCAAATAAGATACTGCTTGTAATATAGTTGTTTCATACATTTATAGAAATGCGTCTACCCATTTATTTTTTACTCATGCATACATAGTCCCCTTCTACTCCTTACCCCATGTTAATATTTAAGCTATTGATATAACCAAAGATATATAGAATATTGGTGTAGTTTGCAGAAACTTGTAATCATAAGAAGTTTGTTATTAATTTATTTATATATCACTCATTTACAACACACTTTATATAAACCAATCATATGATGGTTGATACAGAGACAAGGTTTAAAATTTCTGATCTCAAAAGTTTAAGCCCATGATAGAGGACACATTGTAAACCAATGATGACATTATTAGAAGATTTCCTTGAATCCTGTGTTAAGGCAGAGAAGGATGAGATCATCGTTAAGTCAGTTAGGGATGGCTTCAAAAGAACATGCTTGAGTTGAGTTATGGGGGAATAAAGAATATATTCATCAAAGAATTAAAGAAGTACGGTATAGACAGAGGACCTGTAAGACACAAAAACCTGGAATTTTAAAATTGCATGGTAAGTTCAAGGAAGTGAAAATGATTCCATATGTAGGAGGATAGAAGAGCAATCATGAGTCAGAAGGAATCAATCTACAAAGATCCTTAAGAATCAGATTTAGGAGGACTTTATATGCCATAATAAGAAACTGAGTTTTATTCAGCGAGAAATGTGAAATGATCTGTATATTCTAAATAATAACTAATAATAATAACAGATGTAATGTTTACTGTTCATTTTAGTATCCAAATTGACAAGAACTTTTCTTTCTGCAGTATCTTAATTATCACAACAATCTTATACCAAGGAGAGAGCAAGAGAATATTTCAGTTAGTGCTTTTGAAACTACTTTAGCACTAGGTTGGAGACAGTGTGAAGATAAGCATGCCTAGAAGCAGAAATAATAACTACTTTGTAGGTGATTGCCACTTTCCAGATATATAGAATGAAGAGACAGCGGGTTTGAAAACGAAGACAAAAAATCCAGTTCAGACCCAGATTTTGTGGTGCTGGCCACTTTTACCTCTCAGTAGGTCTTTACTTTCTTGCCAGTAAAGGAGAGAAACTGAACTGAGAGGTCTTCAAAAGACCCTATTACTAAGTTAAGTTTTTCTTGTAAGCAGACCTTGAGACAATGATTTGGGTGCAGGCAGTATATTTGGTAATTCTAGTGGGAATATTAAAAACAGGAAGAAAAGAAGGTCAGCAAAGGATACATAGTGAATAGGTTTTTGCTGTGGGCAACTAGAACTTAGTTCCATGGGAATCTTCTGAGGAATCTTATAACATACACCACAAAATTACCCCAGTGAGGAACAGGCAACTTGGATACTTATCTACTAACTTCCATAGCTTACTACTTGATGATTGCCCCTGGGGGCATTCAGTCTTCTGTGCTTGTGAGTTACCCTACCCTTGGGTTGATTAATCTACCATGGCATTGGAGAGAGTTCTCAAGAAAAGAAGTAGAAAGATACCTGTGTTTGAGATGGAAAGAAGTTGTGACCGGGAACTGTTCTGTGCAGCTGGGAAGACAAAAGGGTCTCACAGGTACTCCGAGAAGAATTAAGGGCACCTGCTACTTCATTCTTCCAATGTTTCAATGACTTGTTGTATCTTTACCTCTTCAGCATAGCTTTCAGGTAGCCAACAGTGTCAGTCATAGCACTCAGCAATTACTTTCCATTCCTGAGTAGGCAATGGTACTTCGAGGTTTTAGGAGGATATTATCACACCACATTCTTAACTCAAGCTATTTATGGAACACAGATTGTCACTGTGGGCCCAGGGGAGTAGCAAGTGACCCTCAGCTAAGCTTATCCACTATTAATTTAGAGTCAGCATAAGAATTAAGCTCTCTGCTATGATCTGAATGTGTTTGACCAAATTCATGTGTTGGAACTTAATAGCTAATGTGGTAGTATTAAGATGTTGGGCCTTTATGATGTGATTAAGTCATGAAAGCAGATCACCTCAAGGTTGGGAGGATTAGCATCCTTATAAAAGGGTTTGAAAGAGTGAGTTTCTTCCCATTCATCTCTTCTGACTTGTGAGGATACAGCAACAGCTGCCATCTTAGAAGTAGGGAACAGGCCCTCATGAGGCACCCTACTTGCTGTTGCCTTAATTTTGAAATTTACAGCCTCCAGAACTATGAGAAAATATATGTATTTTCTTTATGCATTACTCAATCTGTGACATTTTATTATATAGTAGAACATAAATGGACTGACATCCTCCTAAAGAAATTGAATTTCAAGATTTTTGCTTCGATTAATGCAACAGAATTGATTTCTTTTATTCTGAAATTTACAGCAGAATTATCTTGCCCTGAGAATTGCTGGTTACCATCTTGCAAATGTGAATAAAAGGTTACAGTGTTCACAAGTAAAACAGAATACAGTGACCCTTCAACAACATGGAGGTTAGGGGCACCAACCCCTCACACTGTTGCAAATTCATGTATTAGTTTTGATCCCCAAAAACTTAAATATTAGTAGCCCACTATCGAGCAGAAGCCTTATCCATAATATAAACAATTGATTAACACTTATTTTGTATGTCATGTGTATTATATACTGCACTTTTACAATAAAGTAAGCTAGAGAAAATGAAATGTTACTAAGAAAATCATAAGAAAGAAAAAAATATATTTACCATTCATTAAGTTCAAGTAGATGAACATAAGGCTCATTTTCGTTGTCTTCACTTGAGTAAGCTAAGGAGAAAGAGGAGGGGTTTGGTCTGGCAATCTCAGGGGTGGTAGAGGTAGAAGAAAATCTATGTATAAATGGACCTGCAAAGTTCATACTGGCTTTGTTCAAGGGTAAACTGTGCACAGAACTTATAAATAGTTAATAGGGGCTGGGCGTGGTGGCTCACGCCTGTAATCCCAGCACTATGGGAGTCTGAGGAAGGCAAATTACTTGAGGTCAGGAGTTCAACACCAGCCTGGCCAATATGGTGAAACCCTGTCTCTACTAATAAGACAAAATTTAGCTGGGCATGGTGGTATGCAACTGTAATCCCAGCTACTTAGGAGGTCGAGGAATGAGAATCGCTTGAACCCATGAGGCAGAGGTTGCAGTGAGTTGAGATCGCGCCATTGCACTCCAGCCTGGGGAAAAGAATGAGACTCTGTCTCAAAATTAAAAAAAAAGTTACTAGATTGTGATAGTAGAGATTAATAATACTTTGCTGTACTCTTAACAAGTTAAGTTTGTCTTGAATAAAGGCTGGACATTTGCAAATATAGATATGAATCAAGGTAACATCATTTAAAACTCAAATAAAAATATCTCAAAACGTATCTGCTATAAATCATTTCTTTTCACTTTATGTAACCCAAGAACTTCCCATTCAAGCAATACATTAAGTTTTTGTTTTTGAAACAAAAAAAAATTAATGCATTAATGGATTTTATATTTTAAATCTCTTGTTTATTAAATCTCAAATTTTCAAAAGCCTAGCTGTATTAGTTTTAGAAACCTCTCTAATAAAAAATATTTTTATAAAAAGGTTCTGTTGCAAGTGATTGTCTATAAACAGTGCCTATTTTTTCAATTCAAAACTATATTTTAAATGATCATTGACAATAAAAGCACATTATTCTACCAACCAGCCTAATTGTGTTCAATGAATTGAGCTTTCCCACTAAAATTGTTCTGAGGTAATTATCCTTCTAGAATTTCCCATTTATAACACTGTTTTAGTTCATCTTTAAATTATTTAAGATTTACAAGATTTTTTTAAAAATCTCTTACTTAACGTTTCACTCTACCAAATGGGGTGGGGAGGAGGACAGGTTGGTCTGGATGTACTTAGAGGCTACCTTTATATATATGTAAGGCAGTTTCCCTTTCATTATTTTTAGTTCTTGAGATTTAATTTTTGTTTTCCTATTCTAAGCTTTAGTTAGTGAATTTTAAAAGCATCTAGATGTACATACTTTTAATTGTTTTTGAACATAATTTTTTAAAATAAATAGAGTCACTGAACTCTGATATCCTTTCTTCCACTTGATCAATTCAGCTATTGAAACTTGTGTATGCTTCACAAGGTTCTCATGCTGTGTTTTTCAGCTCCATCATGTCATTTATGTTCTTCTCTACTCTGGTTATTCTTGTTAGCATTTCATCTAATCTTTTTTTGAAGGTTCTTAGTTTCCTTGCATTGGGTTAGAACATGTTCCTTTAGCTCGGAGAAGCTTGTTATTACCCGCCTTCTGAAGCCTGCTTCTGTCAGTTCATCACATTCATTCTCCATTGAGTTTTGTTCCCTTGCTGCTGAGGGACTGTGATCCCTTTGAGGAGAAGAGGTGTTCTGGCTTTTGGTGATTTCAGCCTTTTTGCACTGGTTCCTTCCCATCTTCTTGGATTTATTTACCTTTGGTCTTTGAAGTTGGTGACTTTTGGATGGGGTTTCTGAGTGGATGTCCTTTCTGTTGATGTAGAAGCTATTTCTTTCTGTTAGTTTTCCTTCTAACAGTCAGGCCCCTCTGCTGCAGGTCTGCTGGAGTTTGCTGGAGGTCCATTCCAGACCTGCTTGCCTGGGAATCACCCATGGGGGCTGCAGAACAGCAAAGATTACTGCCTGTTCCTTCCTCTGGTAGCTTTGTTCCAAAAGGGTACCTGCTAGATGTCAGCTAGAGCTTTTCTGTATGATGTGTCTCCCAGTTAGGATACACGGGGGGTCAGGGAGCCACTTGAGGAGGCAGCCTGTCCCTTAATGGAGCTCAAGCACTGTGCTGGGGCATCCATTGCTACCTTCAGGGCTGCTGGGCAGGGATGTTTAAATCTGCTGAAGCAGAACCCACAACTGCCCCTTTTCCCAGGTGCTCTGTCCTAGGAAGATGGGGACTTTGTAGGTCCCTGGCGGGCTGCTGTCATTTTCTTCTTTCTGAGATGCCCTGCCCAGCAAGAAGGGAGTCTACTTGACAGTCTGCCTTCAGAGGCCTTACTGAGCTGCAGTGCTGGGCTCGCCCAGCTACTGTGTAAACTTCCTTGTGGCTTTGTTTACACAGGCAATGTTGAAACTTCCTACCAGAGCCTGAGCAATGGCAGGTGCCCCTTCCCCCACCAAGCTCGGATGTCCCAGGTTGAGCTCAGACTGCTGTGCTGGCTGTGGGAATTTCAAGCCACTGGATCTTAGCTTGCAGGTCTTCGTGTGGGTGGGGCCCACCAAGCCAGCTCACTTGGCTCCCTAGCTTCAGTCCCCCTTTTCAGGGGAAATGAGCAGTTCTGTCTCCCTGGCATTCCAAGTGCCACTCAACTAAAATTGCCACCCAGTTTTCTGCTGGAAAACCCCACACTGGCGTTGTAGGCAGCAGAGGGAATCTCCTGGTCTACGGGTTATATAGATCCTGGGAAAAGTGCAGTATCTGAGCCAGAGTGCTGGAATGTTGGGAAAAGTCCCTAATGGCTTCCCTTGGCTGAGAGAGAGATTTCTCTGGCCCCTTGTGCCTCCCAGTTGAGGCAATGCCCTGCCCTGCTTCAGCTTGCCCACCTTGGGCTGTTCCCACTGTCTAACCAGTCCCAGTGAGATGAACCTGGTACCTTAGTTGGAAATACAGAGATCACTCATTTTCTGGCATGCTCTCGCTGGGAGCTACAGACTAGAGCTGTTCCTATTCAGCGATCTTGGAAGAAAGAATATCAGAGATCGAAGATCAACTCAATGAAATAAAGTGAGACAGCAATATTAGAGAAAAAAGAGTGAAAAGAAATGAACAAAGCCTCCAAGAAATATGGGATTATGTGAAAAGACCAAATCTACATTTGATCGGTGTACCTGAAAGTGATGGGAGGAATGAAACCAAGCTGAAAAACACTCTTAAGGATATTATCCAGGAGAACTTCCCAAACCTAGCAAGGCAGGGCAACATTCAAATACAGGAACTACAGAGAACACCACAAAGGTATTCCTTTTGAAGAGCAACCCCTAAGCTCATAATCATCAGATTCACCAGGGTTGAAATGAAGGGGAAAAAATGCTAAGGGCAATCAGAGAGAATGGTCGGGTTACCCACAAAGGGAAGCCCATCAGACTCACAGCAGATCTCTGAAGAGAAACCCTACAAGCCAGAAGAAAGTGGGAGCCAATAGTCAACATCCTAAAAGAAAAGAATTTCCAACCCAGAATTTCATATCCAGCCAAACTAAGCCTCATAAGTGAATGAGAAATAAAATCCTTTATGGTCAAGCAACTGCTGAGAGATTTCATTATCAACAGGCCTGCCCTACAAGAGCTCCTGAAGGAAGTACTAAACATTTAAAGGAACATCTAGTACCAGCCACTGCAAAAACATACCAAACAGTAAAGACCATCAACACTGTAAAGAAACTGCATCAAATAATGGGCAAAACAACCAGCTAGCATCCAAAGGGCAGAATCATATTCACACATAACAATATTAACCTTAAATGTAAATGGGCTAAATGCCTCAATCAAAAGACACAGACTGGAAAATTGGACAAAAAGTCAAAACCCATTGGTGTGCAGTATTTAGGAAACCCATCTCATGTGCAAAGACACACAGAGACTCAAAATAAAGACATGGAGGACTATTTACCAAGCAAATGGAGAGAAAAAAAAGAAATCAGGGGTTGAAATACTACTCTCTGATAAAACAGACTTTAAACCAACAAAGATCAAAGAGACAAAGAATGGCATTACAGAATGGTAAAGGGATTAATGCAACAAGAAGAGCTAACTATCCTAAATATATATGTACCCAATACAGGAGCACCCAGATACATAAAGCAAGTTCTTAATGACCTACAAAGATACTTAGACTCCCACACAATAATGGTGGGAGACCTTAACACCCCACTGTCAATATAAGACAGATCAACGAGACAGAAAATTAACAAGGATATCCAGGACTTGAACTCAGATCTGGACCAAGCGGACCTAATAGACATCTACAGAACTCTCCACCCAAAAACCACAGAATATACATTCTTCTCAGCACCACATCACACTTATTCTAAAATTGACCACATAATTGTAAGTAAAACACTCCTCAGCAAATGCAAAAGAATGGAAATCATAACAAACAGTTCCACAGACCATAGTGCATTCAAATTAGAACTCAAGATTAAGAAACTCACTCAAAACCACACCACTACATGGAAACTAAACAACCTGCTCCCGAATGACTACTGGATAAATAATTAAATGAAGGCAAAAATAAAGATCTTCTTTAAAACCAGTAAGAACAAAGACACAATGTACCAGAATCTCTGGGACACATTTAAAGTAGTGTCTAGAGGGAAATTTATAGCACTAAACACCCACATGAGAAACAAGGAAATATATAAAATTGACACCCTAAGGTCATCATTAAAAGAAGTAGAGGAGCAAGATCAAACAAACTCGAAAGCTAGCAGAAGAAAATAAATAACTAAGATCAGAGCAGAACTGAAGGAGATAGAGACACACAAATCCCTTCAAAAAATCATTAAATTCAGGATTTGGGTTTTTGAAAAGATCAACAAAATAGATAGACTGCTAGCCAGTCTAATATACAAGAAAAGAGAGAAGATTCGAATAGATGCAATACAAAATGATAACAGGGATATCACCACCAATCACACAGAAATGTGAACTACCATCAGAGATTACTACAAACACCTCTATGCACGTAAGCCAGTAAATCTAGAAGAAACAGATAAATTCCTGGACACTTACACCCTCCCAAGACTAAACCAGGAAGAAGTTGACTTCCTGAAAAGACCAATAACAAGGTCTGAAGTTGAGGCAGCAATTAACAGCCTGCCAAACAAAAAAATTCAAGGACCAGACGTGTTCACAGCCAAATTCTACCAGAGGTACAAAGAGGAGCTAGCACCATTTCTTCTGAAACTATTCCAAACAATATAAAAAGAGGGAATCCTCCCTAACTCATTTTGAGACCAACATCATCCGGATACCAAAACCTGGCAGAGATGAAACTAAAAAAGAAAACTTCAGGCCAATACCCATAAAGAACATTGATGTCAAAATCTTCAGTAAAACACTGGTAAACCAAATCCAGCAGCATAACAAAAAGCATATACGTTGTGATCAAGTCGGCTTCCTCCCAGGGATGCAAGGCTGGTTCAAGATCCACAAATATGTAAACATAATCCATCACATAAACAGAACCAAAGACAAAAACCACATGATTATCTCAATGGATGAAAAGAAGGCCTTTGACAAAATTCAATTGTCCTTTATGTTAAAAACTCTCAATAAACTAGGTATTGATGGATCATATCTCAAAATAATAAGATATTTATGACAAACCCATAGCCAATATCATACTGAATGGGCAAAAACTAGAAGCATTCCCTTGGGAAACTGGCACAATACAAGGATGCCCTCTCTCACCACTCCTATGCTACACAGTATTGGAAGTTCTGGCTAGAGGCATCAGGCAAGAGAAAGAAATAAGGGATATTCAAATAGGAAGAGAGGATATCAAATTGTCTCTGTTTGTGGATGACATGATTGTATACTTAGAAAACCCCATAATTTCAACCAAAATCTCCTTAAGCTGATAAGCAACTTCAACAAAGTCTCAGGATACAAAATCAATATGCAAAAATCATAAGCATTCCTATACACCAATAGTAGACAAACAGAGAGCCAAATCATGAGTGAACTTCCATTCACAGTTGCTACAAAGAGAATAAAATACCTAGGAATACAACTAACAAGGGATGTGAAGGAACTCTTCAAGGAGAACTACAAACCACTGCTCAATGAAACAGCAGAGGACACAAACAGATGGAGAAACATTCCACACTCATGGTTAGGTAGATCAATATCGTGAAAATGGCCATACTGCCCAGAGTAATTTATAGATTCAATGCTATCCCCATCAAGCTACCAATGACTTTCTTCACAGAATTGGAAAAAAACACTTTAAACTTCATATGAAACCAAAGAGGAGCCCACATAGCCAAGACAATCCTAAGCAAAAATAAAAATAAATAAATAAAGCTGGAGGCATCACGATACCTGACTTCAAACTATATTACAAGGCTACTGTACTCAAAGCAGCATGGTACTGGTACCAAAACAGGTATATAGACCAATGGAACAGAACAGTGGCCTCAGAAAGAACTCCACACAACTACAACCATCTTATCTTTGACAAACCTGATAAAAACAAGCAATGGGGAAAGGATTCCCTATTGAATAAATGGTGGTGGGAAAACTGGCTAGCCATATGCAGAAAGCTGAAACTGGATCTCTTACTTACACTTTATACAAAAATTAACTCAAGATGGATTAACAATTTAAACATGAGGCCTAACACCATAAAAACTGTGGAAGAACACTGAGGCAATACCACTCAGGACATAGGCATGGGCAAGGACTTCATGACTAAAACACTAAAAGCAATGGCACCAAAAACCAAAATAGACAAATGTGATCTAATTAAACTTAAGAGCTTCTGCATAGCAAAAGAAACTATCAATAGAGTGAATTGGTAACCAACAGAATGGGAAAAAATTTTTGCAATCTACCCATCTGACAAGGGCTAATATCGAGAATCTACAGAGAACTTAAACAAATTGACAAGAAAAAAAACAAACAACCCCATCTAAAAATGGGCAAAGGATATGAACAGACACTTTTCAAAAGAAGACATGTATGCAGCTAACAAACATGAAAAAAAGCTCATCATCACTGGTCATTAGAGAAATGCAAATCAAAACCAAATTAAAATACTACCTCATACTGTTACAATGGTGATCATTAAAAAAATCATGAGACAACAGATTTGGAGAGGATGTGGAGAAATAGGAATGCTTTTACACTGTTGGTAGGAGTGTAAATTAATTCAACAATTGTGGAAGAGAGTGTGGCAATTCCTTAAGGATCTAGAAATAGAAATGCCATTTGACTCAGCAATCCCATTACTGGGTATATACCCAAAGGATTACAAATCATTCTACTATAAAGACACATGCATATGTATGTTTATTGAGGCACTGTTCACAATAAGCAAAGACTTGGAACCAACCCAAATGCCTATCAATGATAGACTGGATAAAGAAAGTGTGGCACATATACACCACGGAGTACTGTGCAGCCATAAAAAATGAATTCATGTCTTTTGCAGGGCCATAGATGAAACTGGAAATCATCATTCTCCACAAACTGACACAGGAACAGAAAACCAACTGCATGTTCTCACTCATAAGTGAGTGTTGAACAATGAGAACCAAGGGACACAGAGAGGGGAACAGCACACACCAGGGCCTGGTGGGTAGGGGACTAGGGGAGGAATAGCAGGGTGTTGGGGGATTGGGGAGGGACAGCATTAGGAGAAATACCTAACGTAGATGACGGGGTGATGGATGCAGCAAACCACCACCATGGCACATGTATACCTACGTAACAAATCTGCACTATCTGCACTTGTACCCCAGAACTTAAAATAAAATAAATAAATCTAAAAAACTAATAGAATCAAATAGACATGCCATCTTTACCATCTTTTAGCATAGAAAGTTCTTGGCTGGTTTAGGCTTTATTTAGACACTCATATTGCCATGTATGTATCATAACTTGGTGTCTGAGATTTTTACTCCAAGACCTGAGGAAACATAGGGAAAGTATATTCTTGGAAAGAATAAATTAGTTAAATATTCTTTCTATAATGTTCCAAAGTAGAAAGATATTTACTAAAATAAATTACTCTCATTTTGTATGTAATTGTTCTAATGTGAACTAAACCTAAAAATTTTGAGTTCTAAATTTACTTCTAATTTTAATATTGGAATGGAAAATCAAATGGAAGAATATTCTGTGCATGACTGTATAGTCTTTGTAACAAATGTATTAAAAATTGTTTGTAAGTATATCAGATTATATAATTAATAAGAGATGTCTGAAACCTCCTTGTCCTTGAGTAAATTTAGAAATATATATTTTAACTCCATAAAATATATCATAGATCTTATACATAGTTACTAGATTTGTATGATAGATACTGATAATATTTTAGCTGTTTACTTGACCACATTTCAATGAAATGTATGTGTCAATAAAGTATGGATGACTGCACATTTTTATGAGGTTTAAAAATTTCATGCTAAATATTTTAGAGATTAAAAGTGTGAGATCTGGATGCAGACTGTGTGAGTTTGCCTTTCAGGTCCACCACTTTCCAGCAGGCTGACTTTGGGTAAACTCATAGAGTAGTTTAAAGGATTAGATGTATTAATACATTCAACCGTATAAAAAATAATTACTGAACACTAACACTGTAAAAAGTGATGTGCTAGGTATTACGCATAGAGCAGTGAACAGGTGAAATACCTGTTTTCAGGTTTTCATTCTATAAATGGGAGACAGATAGGAAACAAACAAATATAAAATATGGCAGGTAGTGATAAGTGTTAGGAAGAAAAGTAAAGTTTCAAGATGTCAATAGAGCTATTTTGAGACTGGGTGGTCATGGACTCTGAAGAAGTGAGCACCCTGACAATGCAGCCATCTGGGGGAAAGGCATCAGAGGAAGAGAGCACAGCAAATGCAGAGGCCCTGAGCAGAGCATCCTGAGGAGCTCAAGTAAAGTAAGGAGGCAAGAGAGAAAGCCAGAATGGCAGCCAAAAGTAACTCTATATTAGGCATTGTAGGCCATGTAATGAATTGGACATTTATTCTGGGTATAATAACAGCAACTGAATGGTTTTTTGATAAGAAGAACAACAGTTCTAGGTTTTCTTTTAAAAGAATGACCCCACTAAAAATCGACTTCAGCAATTTTGAAATGTGCAATACATCATTAACAGCTATGGTAACCACACAATCACTAAAACTTATTCCTCCAGTCTAACTGAAACTTTTGTAGCATTTGATCAACATACACACACATGCACACACATGTACATACATACATCAAAATATCACACCATATCCCATATATGTACAAACAATTTAAAAATAAACAATTTTTAAAAATCGTTCTGGCTCTTACCATGATAAGAGAAACCGGGTCAGGAAGCACAGAAACAGATATACATGTTCAGAAGATATTGCGGTGTGCTCACTGAAAGTTTCTGTGATGATGATGTTCTAACCATGAACTGCACAATGTGGTAGTCACTAACTATATATTGTTATTGAGCACTTGAAATATGAATGAGAGGTTAAAATTTTAATTGAATTTTTAAAAATTCAACTTAAAAATTTGAATTATACATTTATAAATTATAAAATTTAAATTATAACTAATTGTGGCTAATAGCTATTGCGTTGGATGTCCCAGAAGCATGGTGGACCAATGCTTAGAAAAAGAGTTGTCACATAATAAGCATTAAATAAGCATTGTCTTTTGGCTTTACAAGCTCATAATCAATAAAACTGTGTAATATTTATATTTGAATCATCCAAAGCCTTTTGCACACAACATAATGCTTGTAATAATAATTCATCATTTTGAAACCTTATATGTTTCACTAGAGAAACAGAAATAATAGGTTATGTAGGTTATGTGTGCGTGTATACAAGTACATATATGTATGAGTTGTACGGATTCATACATATATGTATGTCTCCATACATATATGTATATTATATTGTGTCTCATACAATTATGAAAGCTAGTCAGTTCAAATTTCAGTGAGAGTAGGCAGACTGGAGACCCAGAAAGAGCTGGTATTCCACTTCAAAGTCTGTAATTTAATAGAAACATAAACTATTTAACAAAATATTTATAAAATTGAGATTCAACATTTATAGAATAAATGTATAGATTACTCTAGTGTCCAGGGTCAAATACAAAAACAAGAACAAAATAAAACTCTAAATCAGAAAGGAATGGTGTAGAGAGACTAAAGTTAACTTTTAGAATTTTGAGGGATTTTTGCAGCAGACCAGGGACAAGAACTGTTGGTGAAGAGAACTTTGTACATCAAGAAAAAAAAGAAAGTAGTGGAAATAAATATGAGGATTGTTTCTCATATTTTGTGCCTGGAATGGAGAATTATTGTAGGGTAATGATTCTTTGATGACTAGTTGAGATACCATAAGGTGCAAAATTGAAACATAAGAAAGGTAATTTGAGTATACCGCATCTACATACCTCTGTGGATATTATATAAAACGTTTCTTCAGGATGTTAACAGTTCCATATGTAGTGTATCCCATGACCTCAGACTTCATCTGCCAAACCAGCTCTTGTTTATGAGCAATCTACCTTCAGACTCAAACTGCAACTCATTTCTGAATCTCAAAGCTGCCGGCCTCCCCCATCAGATTTTGGACTCACAAGAACTCCATAATTGTGTCAATTCCCTAAAATAGATTTTTACACACACATACATGAGCGTGCACGCCCTCTTGGCTGTGTTTCTCTGGAGAATGCTAATACAATATGCAATTATTAAATAAGATAATATGTGCATTAAGGAAATTTACATTAACATAGTTTACCTCAAGTTATGTTTAAATTATAATTATTAAACTGAAGAATATTGAACTATGCTTACTTAAAATGAAAGGTAAAGTAAAAAGGTGCATTATATTGTTAAGTTCACCACTGAATTTTTAAAATGATTTCATATATGAATTTGAAATTCATTTCATATATGAATATGAATTTCATTTTCAGAATTTGAAACTAGGTCTCCTGACCTCCAGGCTTGCTTTCATTTCTACTCTATTTCAAATTATACTCTAGGCTTTGTGAACCAAGTTTCTTTAGCGAAGACTGGTTAAGCGTAATTTAGAAAAGTAGAATATATGAGTAATATAATAAATTTCATACTTAACAAAATTAAATATTAATTGATTTTCTTAGCTTCTTAGGTATTTAACTATTTCTACTCTGTGATTTCTTTTATCTGGCATTATAATTACATAAAAGAAAAGTAGATATTTGTTAGAATTCTTCTAATAACAGAGATATGTTGAAACAGTGAATGGCTGATATTTTATGTGAGAATTAACTTTTATTGGATATTTTAACATATTGACTTAGAAAATCTATTGCTTTGACAGAAAAAAAAATCTACATAATCAGGTAGGTATCAATTGAGTATTTTTACATGGATCATTC
This sequence comes from Cacajao melanocephalus, assembly GCA_963573385.1. Lineage (NCBI taxonomy): Eukaryota > Metazoa > Chordata > Mammalia > Primates > Pitheciidae > Cacajao > Cacajao melanocephalus. Next base: position 225,354 of record CAUYLG010012731.1, on the reverse strand, counting down.
ATCCCAGGGTATATCAGAATTATTATTTCAAAGAAACTGAAATGAGTAACTATCAATTTATTCATCTGTCTTTTAAGAAATATGACTTTAAATCATATTCTCATGAATGTATTTATTCATGGAATATTAATAGCTGGTACTGTAGAACTTTGATTTCTATGAGTACATTTGTTCAGATGGTCTGCTTTTATATATAGCAAAAATAATTATTTCCTAATGATTACAGCCTGTGTGAGTGATATAAAAATATAAGAAAACATGGTGGTTTAGAAATTTACTTTAGCTATTAGAATGGATTGCTAAAATATGAAAAGAAATTAAAATCTTCAGTTAAATTCAACAGCAATGTGTCCTTCAAATAAGATAAAAACTTGAAGAATGTCTGAAAACAGTAACAAATTTTCCTACCCAGAGCAAAGAGAAGACTAGAAACAGGTTTAAGTAAATTTAAAATACAAACTATATTTGATAAAATGGCTTGTATATATTAGAGTTTATTTTTTTCAATGTAGACTTAAGGTACTTGAAATTCAGATTATGGATCCTAGCAGGTAGTTATAAGACAGAACATTTTGCAGCAGGAAGTAACTTCAAGATCACTTCACTAAATATCCTTATTTTTTAAACAAGAAGGAAGTATGGCATGTGAAGTTGTTTTGGGATTTATCCGAAGTCACAGATTTATAAATGCCATCATCAGAATTTGAAACTATGTCTCCTGACCTCCAGACTTGCTTTCATTTCTACTCTATTTCAAATTATTCTCTAGGCTTTGTGAACCAAGTTTCTTTAGTGAAGACTGGTTAATTTTAAGCAAAACCTTAATCTCCAGAAATTTGATATTGTTCATCAATTGCAATTTCCTGACACTGTTTCTCATGTTTACATTAAAGACATTAAAAGTCTTAAAAAATGTCAAATAATAAAATCAAATTATCAAACTACTGTTTGTGACAAAGTATAAAATAATCTTAACCATACAGAATATATGTACTGTTATGGGGGAAAGTTATGAGAAAATAGTAGAAACATCTTTGGGGTTTGTATAACTTAGCGTTACAGAGTTGGTTTATTATTTTTAACCAATTTTAATCAGATTACTGTTTATATATACTTATACAAATCATGTTTTCTGCTATACTTTACCTATATCCAAATATATATCTTACTTTCAAGTCACATAGTACTAAATTTTAAATTAAATTAAAGTTTAAGTGAGATATATATTTGGATATAGGTAAACTATAGCAAAAAAATATAATGTGCACAAATATATATAAGTGTAATCTGAATAAAATTGGTTAACACTAATAAACTGACTCTGTAAAGCTCTGATTATTATAGGCCATGAGTATGTATGTAGAAAATATTTCATAGAAGACAATATAATTTCTATTCAGGCCACTCTCAATATCTCCCTTCTTAATATCTTTATTTTCATAAATAATAGCATTTCAGCTTCCTCTTTTTCTTTTACTGTCCAGTTGAAATGTGTGTTACTGATTGTTTTGTAGTAGAACAGCATGAGTTACTACCCCTAAACAATGTGATTTCACTCAAAATGATGACTTTGGGCTACGAATCATAGGCAAAACACAGCATGAGAGTAGTAATGCAAGATACGAACTCTATGATGCACAAAGACATGCTTTTTCTATGTATCTCAGTAATTTCCCATAAAAATTGGCTTCAAAATAATTCCCATATTTTAAAACTCAAAAAATGTTAAAAGAAAATTTTTACAATTCAAGTCTCCTTTGAACTGCCTAATAGCTGCCATTGACTTTAATAAAACAAAGATGCGTTTTCATAGGTTTTCTTTGTGTATGTATTTCAGCACAATAACATCTTTTAATATAAGGAGTGGAACAAGATGGTTATATTGCTAGCTGTGTGCTTGTTTTTAGATTTTTGTTTGTTTGCTTGTTCATGTTTTACCTGGAGTGAAGCTTGTGAGTAAACTAATCTTTAATAAACGTTTTAATTTAAGGAAATTTTGAACTTCCAATTCATTGATGTTGTCTAAAACTTGACTCTGATTATAACAAAGTATTGAAACAGTGCAACACTAAAAGTAGACTCAAGCGACAGAGTTTAAGGGCAAAGAAATGTTTATTCCCTTAACAGTATTTAATATTAGTTTTTAAGAACAAAATAAATTGTCATATTTTATGTTTTCTGTTTGGCAAAAGGCAGTCTCTGGTTAACTGTTTTAAAATATTGTTTACTCAGGCCAGGTGCAGTAGCTCACACTTGTAATCCCAGCATTTTGGGAGGCCAAGCGAGGAGGATGGCTCAAGCTCAGGAGCTTGAGACCAGCCTGAGCAGCATAGTGAGACTCCATCTCTACAAAAAATCAAAACATTAGACAGGCGTAGTGGTGTTAGCCTATAGTCCGAGCTACTCGGGAGGCTGAGGTATGAAGATAACTTGAGTCTGGGAGAATGAGGCTGCAGTATGACCAAGCGTGATAGAATGGGGTGGCTAAAGAAAAAGGAATAAATTGATGAACTTTTAAGTTCTGAAGAAATAAGTATAACTAATCCAACAAGTCTTTATTGAAATAATACATCATGACTCTCAGAGATAGAGCTAGATATTGTGATATCGATTGTGAAAAAATATAGATACTGCCATTGTGAAGCTTGTCTCATGTGAGAGAAAATCATTCATCAAATAGAGTAGAAAGCAGAATTAACCTCTACTTAACTAAAGAGTATGCCTTGGCTATCACGTGAAAACAAAATCAAAATATTTTTGTATTTTGACGTGTTTTAAAGAAAAACAAAAATAATCTATGTTTTCAATTAAAGGACTGGAACGCAGCTTCTTATGATCAAACAAGTATGGTGTTAAGGGATATCATAACATGTATTTACAGGTATTAGGGAGTACTAAAAAGTGACCCAACCCAATCTGGGTAATGAGAAAAATTTTATCTGAAGAAGTAATATAGGATACAGTATGGAAAAGATAAGAAATGAATTATGCAAAGGGCTTAAAAATTATAAAATGTATTGTGCAATTGCAATACATTTGCTTTTATTTATTTAAAACAACCTACTCTGGTTCTACGACATTCAAATACTTTGGTAGGCCCTGAAAGTATAAAAATGAATTAGACACAATCTCTATCAGGGAAATCAACCTCTCATGAGCCATTTGCCACAGAAGAGCAGCAATCAAATTTGTGTCTGTCATCCTCACAATTCTACTTCTCATTTCCTGTTCCTTCTCTTGCATGGGGAATAAAAGCAAATGCTTGTTTCAGTATCAAATGATACAATGATATCCTGAATATTTCATTATTTCCAGTTTTTTTTCATCTTCCCTGGTGTTCAGATGGCATTGAATATTTTTGGCAAGTTTTTAGCACTATTTTAGCCAGGTCACTCATCACTGGTACTGTAATAGCTGAACAGAAGTAGAGCACACTCTTTGCAGCTGATTTTTTTCAGGTGTTCTCTTTATAGCAGCCCTAATGGGCAGACAGTTCACTGCATCTCTAGCTGTTGGCATATGGCATCCAGGAGGACAAGACAGCCCAGACAGCCCATCAGATTAACCATGTAATAGACCCAGAAGCTGCTTTAAAGCCGTAAAACAAAATTGCTTATGGAGTCTGCCAGCACGCCAGATGCTGCTATTGGAAGAAATATCTTCCAGTGCTTAGCATCTGGGTTTCATGGTTGCCAGAAAAAAAGAGAAAAAGAACTGGCAACTCACTACCAATGAGATAACTTTTGCAAAATAAGACATTTTAATATATTTCTAAATGTCAAAGGCAATAGGTTATAGCAAAGTTTAAAATTAGGTATCTCCCTGTACTTGTAGATCTGTCACTATTAACGGACATCCTCCAGACAATCTCTAGGCAGCTGGTTGGTTATTATCTAAATGAATCAGAACACTGAGAATCTTGAATTCGAATGTGAATTTTCAGTCTGTTTTCAATATGCTTATTTTATTGATATTTTGCATAATAACATTTTTGCCAACTGCATATAAATTCTATATTTAAACAAGGTAAGAAATAATGTTTTTGTATTAGCAATCACTGGTTTGTTTTCTGACTGCCAATTTTATAATTGAATATTATAACTAAAGATATAACTCCCAAATATCCTTCAGCTGTTTTTCAGTGGAATTGTTTTTTCCGAAGCCAAATAAACAATAGATTTGACTAACATAATTTAAAGTCAATTAGATTTAGGATTTACGCCCACACAAGGTGAGTAATTTCTTTTCAGTTATGTAATTTATCAATATTGCCTACAATGTGAAGAATAATTCCTAGCCTATGAGATTTCTTACAATTGATATGGTATGCACCAAAAACCTTGTATTGATTCTCTCCTCTGATCATAAAACAGTACATTTTACTTGACTCAAGTGATTCTTTCTATACTGCTGAAACCAAATTCGTTGAAATAGTGAATATGAATGATCCTTCCAAATTTACAATTTTCTGTGCTTCAATATTTAGCACCTTAATATAAAGGCAAATCAAAAAACCTATTAATTCTCCAATTTGACCATAATGGTTAATCATGCAGCCTAAATCTGTTATAAAGCTACTAGTTTAAAATACTTTTAAATCCAAACACCTGATATTATACTACCAATACATTCAATAGCCAACTTCATTATGCATGAATATAGTGTAACTTTTAGTTGTTAGTATACTATGAGTCAGCAATAATGAAACTATGCTTATTTGAATATTACATTATGTAGATTTAGATTATTTTGGAGATGGAAAATGCTACTCACCTCTCGAAATGCAATTATGATAATCCTTTGCCAATTTGGGGGGACAATAATTGACTAGGAAGAATTTTACTGAATCTGAGTCTTTTCCATTAATTTATTTCTTAAATTCTTTTAGTGTAATGAGCAGATAATATTGATTACAGTTTTGAAGAATTATATAGCATTGTGTATCCAAATGGTAAATGTACACTCTTCGGTGTTTAATTTCAGTTCAAGTAATCTAAACTTGGTGTTCACATAGTCACAATTACACGTGTGTACATGTGCATAAAGATATTCATAGTAACATTACATACTATAGTAAAAACAATAGAAATGACTTAATGCTTATTAATGGAGGATAGGTTTAATAAATTAAACTAATTACACCACTATTGGTTATGTTTCTGGTTTAAAAGAATGAGGTAGATTTATTGATAATCTTATAAGAAGAGCATTAAGATACAGTTTTGAGCAAAGAATAGCAAGATATATTTTCTAGAGTATGATATTATTTGTATAACTATTTAAAAATGAAAATCTAAATATGTGATTTTATATACTTATTTATGTATAATAGTGTCCTCTGCATTCATCAAGACTCATCTCACTATTCTGTTCTGGAAAGTTTTCTTTAATTTGACTAAGCAGCATTAATCTTTCTCTAGAACAGGGTGGAAATATTACTTTTTTTTTTTACCTAGAATAAGCATATATTTTATAGTATTAGTGCAATTGTATATTTAAAAACAACATTGAATTTTAAAGTCTAAACCCACTTAACCAATTTCATTCATTTGCTCATTTACACAATGACTAAACATTTCCTCTGTAGTTATCATGTCAGGAGCACTGTGCTAGAAGTGAATAGATATGGCAGCATCATAAAATCTGGGTAAGATGAAAAAAATCAGGCACATTAAGGAAAAAGAATAGAAAAATGCTCCAGTTGATGAAGGCATTAAAAACCTACTGACATAAAAGGAGACAGATTAATGCTGCTTAGTCAAATTAAGGAAAACTTTGCAGAACAGAATAGTGAGATGAGTCTTGAGTCTTGATGGATGCACAGGAATTATTTTAGGCAGTTTGAGAAGATAGTAAAGATACAGGGACAATCAAAAGAGAAAAACAGCTGAATGGCTTTGAGGGAAAAACACCAAAGTATGATTTGGCTTTGACTGATGAGATTAGTGATGATTCCCAGGGATTATGTTTGAGAAGTCAGGAGAGCCAGATTATAAAGATTCTTGTAGGCCATGCCACAAAATTATCCCATCTTGTTATCCCATGAAAGTTTCTACGTTCCATTAGAAATTTTTTAAAATTAGGTTTTAACCTAACTGTAAGAATCAAATATGCATTATTAGAAAGATTACTATCTTGACAGTTTGAAAAATAAAGTTGGTTAGAGTAAATATGAATACACAAGAAGGCTGGTAACAAGGATTATATTTAGGAGGATATTTCAATAGTCATTATGTAAATAATTTGGGTCAGTGCTTAGGTTAGCTACTATTCCTAGTAATAATAGTGTTGTTATTTAACAATTTTGAAAGCATCAATACAATGATGTCTACCTCCCTATGTTTTTAAAGATATGCATGCTTTTACATACTGTACATATTTATATGTATGTGTATATGTATGCATGTGATAGTTTCATGCATTAACTTCATAAATGTAAATATATATTTTGTGCTTTATGTGTATATATTCAACTTCATGTGTTAACTTTATATATGTATGCTTTGTGTTTTAACACTATATATGTAAATACTTTATCCTTTAGCTTTCTATAGGCAACATATGTGTGTGCACATAGACATACATATATATATAATAGCTGTGTACTTTTGCTTACACATATATTAACATATAGTTTAATATGTATATAAGAAAATGGGTGTGAAGTTGTAAATATTAGAATTAAAACTGAAATGACCTAATGTTATTTTTTTACTTTATTCTTACAAAGTATAACACTATAACAAAGATTGATACAAAGAAAGATCTTTAGAGCAAGAGAAAAAGAGTAAGAATGGCTTTCAGAAATGATATGAGGTGAAAAAAAAAAACATGAGTTTAAAGCCTAAATACTGAATGTTCTTAAAATCAAGGTAAAATTAGATTGATAAATGGCAAACAATTAAAGAAAGAGGCCATTTAGAAATTGAATCCAATGTCTCTATATAGACAAAGTTGTATATTACATAGAAATGTGCCTAATACTTAGTATCCCATGGCTCAGATAAGATGATTTCCTAGCTTAATATTTAATAAGAATATCTCTGTCACTCTCTCTTTATTTTCTTTGATTTTCTGTTAATTATCCCATGACTTAATGCTCTACGATTTGTCCTTTTCTTTCCACTGTTAAAGGTAATCATGACAAAACCTGCTATCATTTACTTAAAACTTCACTAGGTTGAACAGCCACTGTTGGAAACTGTAGTGTTAAATATTACTAATTCAATTTTACAGATGAGAGAACTAAAACTTAGGAAGCTGAAGAGATGAGCCAAAACTTACAGGCTACTAACTGACCAAGCCAGGGTTTAAACCAACAACAATCTGATTCCAGACCAATGTTGTTTCCAGTAATCTGTGTTAAGTGACTTAAAGCAAACTGAAGTAAGAAAGTGATCACACATTTGCATGACAAAAGTGCCTAGATCCACTAAAGTAAAAACAGTTTGGCGTGTCCATCTAAATTAACTTTTTGGATTGAAACCTTTAGTTCTGACAGTAATTTAGTCATCTAGATTCAAAATAATAGGTCAGATATATAGAATTGAAGTGATTAATGTAATATTCCTTGTTTATAGCAAGACTTTTATATCATGCTACTTACATATTAATAAAATACAACTTGAATTACCAAACTACTGGCCAAAGGCATTATTAAATACTGTCTTTTTTGTAGAAATGGTATAAAGGAGTATAAATAGAAGATGCAAAACAAAAAACAAAGAGACTGCTGGGCGCAGGGGTCAAATCTGTAATTCTAGCACTTTGGGAGGCTGAGGCGGGCAGATCATGAGATCAGGAGTTCAAGACCAGTCTGGCCAATATGGTGAAACCCCATCTCTACTAAAAATGCAAAAATTAGCTGGGCCTCAGGGAGCATGCCTGTAGTCCCAGCTACTGGGGAGGGTGAAGCAGAAGAATGGCTTGAACCCAGGGCGCAGAGGTTGCAGTGAACTGAGATCATGCCTTTGAACTCCAGCGTGGGCAATAGAACAACTCTCCATCTCAAAAAAAAAAAAAAAAAAAAAAAGAAAAACAGGGATATGTGTGGTTAGAAATGATATGAGTGATCAGGAATCTTCAAGCACAATTTTTGAATAAAACATCATGAAACATAAGAACAGGTACACAGGTTAATACCAAATGTCAACTTGATTGGATTAAAAGATGCAAAGGGTGTGTCTGTGAAAGTGTTGCTTAAAGAGATTAGCATTTGAGTCAAAGGCGGACCCTTAATCTGGGTGGGCACCATCTAATCAGCTACCAGTGCTGCTAGAATATAAAGCAGGCAGAAAAACTTGAAAAGACTAGACTGGCCTAGCCTCCCAGCCTACGTCTTTCTCCTGTGCTGGATGCTTCCTGCCCTTGAACATCAGACTCCAAGTTCTTCAGTTTTGGGACTCAGACTGTCTCTCCTTGCTCCTCAGCTTGCAGACAACCTATTATGGGACCTTGTGATCAGGTAAGTTAATACTTAATAATCTCCCGTTTATTAGTTCTGTCCCTCTAGAGAACCCTAATACATCAATCATCTTACTATATCATATATCTAGTTATTCATTTGTGTGTTAACTTTTATTACTGTTATATATACACATATTATGTACATATATACATGTCTTTCATAAGCATATTTTTGAATTGATATGCATGTGTGTACATATTTGCAAATATGATAAACTGTTTCAAAACAGCACTAAAAGTTTATATTATAAAAAGTTACAAAATGCACATTGTGGGACAGAACAATGGTCCCCCAAAGATGAATATGTCCTAATTTGCAGAACCTTTGACTATGTTAACCTCATAGCAAAAGGGTTTTGCAGATGTGATTAAATTAAAGATATTGAGATGGCGAGATTATTATAAATTATCAAGCTGGGTCCAATGTATTCACAAGGGTCCTTATAAGAGGAAGAGCAGGAGGATGAATGGCACCGAGGTAGGTGTGACAATTTCATAGCAGAGGTGAGGGAAAGGAGGAAGAAAGAGAGAGAGACACACATTTGAAGGGCTACACTGCTGGCTTTAGCAAAGGAGAAAGAGGTCAGGCCAGATGAAATCAGCTAGAGCTTTGATGACCAGTATATTAGCCACTAGCCACGTGCAGCTATTTAAATATGAATACAGATGTATTAAAATTAAGTAAAATTAAAACTGTATTGTCTCATTTGCACATTTGTAGTAACTACACTTTATGTACCTAAAGGCCACATGTGGCTACTGGAGACCATATTGGACAACTTAGGGGCCCAGGTTCATCATCACATTGTCCATTTCCTGATCAGACAGCATTGTTCTAAAGATTCGATTAGGTATTAAATGAAACAAGCCACTTAAAGTCTATTAGAAATGTAAAAATCTCACTTTCAATCATAAGAGAAGTCTTATGCAGAGAGAGGACACTTTTCTTCAAGAGTCAGATATTTAGAAGGAGAATAATAGTAAATTCATTTGCTTAATGAAATGGGTTTAATTACAAACTTTATACATTTGGATTAAAAAACTAAATGTCCTAGAAGTATTATATAAAAATACTGACTTATAATAAAATATAATTTCACATAATGGTATACTCACTATTCAAAGTTGTTTGAAGCTAGATTACATTTCTCTGAATAAAATGCCTGAGCTAAATTGCCTCTTAAAGGCCTTCTCCTGTTCATAAGAGAAAAATATAAAGGTTCTTTTTCTCCAAAGGGTGTGTGCATGTATGTTTGTGTGTGTGTAGCTGGATGAAACACAACGTGGAAAATCAGAAAGCATAAGGAAAGTTGTAGAACAAAAAGAAATAGCATTCTATTAACACATTAAAAAATAGACCGCTTCTTTGGAGGTATATCCACTTGGGTTGAAAACACTTTTAAGGAAGAAACATCATTAAATAGTTGTCTCCTGAACTGGAGCAGAAAAAAAGCCTTATTTAATTACCTTTACATGAAAACAATTTTGGTAACAATTGCATAGTGTGATTTTAGTGTCCAAAATTATTATTCTCCCATCTTGTTGCACTCACTGCATAGCAGATAGTATAATGAAACTGCACCAACACTTTCACTGATGCATTAAACATTAGAAAATAGAGACATTTATTCTATAGTTATATTAGCTGTATTAGTAATATATATGTTAATATATTGGTTAATTTATACTTTAATATCTTAGATGAACATTATAATATAAATGACTCACCTTTATTTATTTCCCCAAAACATTTGAAAATAACTGGAGAGAGAAAGCATACAGGAACCAAGTTCCTGAAAGAATGAGATGGTTTAGAAAACACACACACACACACACACACACACACAAAACAATGAAAATGACAAAGTTTATAGCAAACCACTGACATTTAAGGGTGATATGAAATAACAACAAAATCACAACCTACTTTTTGTCTGAAAAGATCAAGGTCAATAAGGTAAATAATAAAAGTATCTCAAGACATGAAAAGTATAGATTCTGTTATTTAATCTTGGAATTCGAAGACACCTCTTGAAACTTGAGATTGTTTTACTTTGTAACAAAGTGCAGTTGATCCTTGAACAACACAGCAGTTAGAGGTGCTGAGCCCTGTACAGTTGAAAATTTGTGTATACATTTTTGATCTCTCAATACTTAATTACTTATGGTCCACTGTTGACTGTTAACACATATCTTGTAGGTTATATGTATTATATACTGTATTCTTACAATAAAGTAAGCCAGTGAAAGAAAATGTTTTTAAGAAAACTCACAGGGGAGATAAAATGTATTTACTATTCATGAAGAAAAAGTAGATCATCATAAAGGTCTTCATCTTTGTCATCTTCACATTGAGTAGCATGATGAAGAGGGGTTGATCTTACTGTCTCAGGGTGGCAGAGGCAGAAGAAAATCTGCCTGTAAGTGGACCACACAGTTCAAAACTGTGTTGTCAAAAATCAACTGGATTGTTTACTATTAAAAAAAGGGAAATACTTTTTCTCACATAAATTATATAGAATAGATTCAAGCCCCTCTCTTCCAACCCAAAATAAAAGAGATGAAAAACGTAGAGATGAGAAAAAGCAAAGATCCTGAATCTACTATTTATTAAATATTTTTTTAATTGACAGGTAAAATTTGTGTATATTTATCATATTCAATATGTTGTTTTGAAATATGTACCCATTGTGGAATGTTAAATTTAGCTAAAATCTCACTTAGATGTGGAATATGAAAAAAATTGAGCTATAGAAATAGTAAAATGGTAATTACCAGAGGCTGGGTGTGGGTAGGGGGTAATTAGTCAAAGGACACAAAATTTTACTTAGGAGAAATAAGTTTGAGAGATCTATTGCAACTACTTTTTTTATGATCTTATGTTAACCATTTTTTCGTTCTGTTTCCAAAAGAATCTTCGTGTTTATAAATTAAAAGAAAACAAACACAGAGCTGTGGGATGATTCCAGGTAGGAGATTAAATTTAGCCTAGGCCACAGGTAGCTTAGCTTCTTAACATTCCACTTTAATAGAAACTTTATGGGTTTGCTATGTCTCTTGTACATGTTACAAATACTCTTGCATTTCAAAAATATTTATTAACGACCTACAAAGTGCCAGGCATCCCTCTCTTTGTTTCTTAGCATAGAGAGACTACCCTTTTATTCATCTCATATGTAGAAATATAAAGTATCACTTGTGTACCCTAAAATCACATTATATGTATTTGCTATTAATGTTCTATTTATGAAAATGAAGTTAACGAAAAGATGTCAGGCATAATTAGTTTATTCTGTTCATACCAAACTCCTTGCATCTAGTTACCAAAGTTCCTGCTAAACCTCCATAGGCTTAGTTTGGATTCCCAGAAACTGACCCAGTCACACTGGACTTCATTTTGGCTATTTTATACTTTTTTTCTTTATATTGTCCTCAGATAAATGAATCCATCCTTATGGTTCTGATGTCTACCCATTTGCTGATGACTCCCTAATCATTTTTTTCCACCAAGACTACATCCTGAATTCTATATCCAGATACTGAGCACTTCTACTTGAATGATGTCTAGTAACCACAAATTCAACATATACTCGACTGAACCCAGTGCAATCATCTTACCACAAACTGTATATACTTAATTAACAGGGAAAGCCAGAACTAGGTATCAATCTCAACTCTTTAATAACTTTCCACCTAAGAGACGATTTTTACAACTACTTTAATTTGATCTTTCTAATTATCCCTGAATTATTCCTTTCACTCTGTTCTTATTGCCACATCCTTATTTTTGACAATGATAATTTTCCTGAAGTTTTATTTTAAAATAAACCTTGCCTAGCTTTTGCCTTCCAATGTCTCTTCACTCCAATATGCTCCCAAAATTTTCCTCTTTTTTTTTTTTTTGTACTTTCCTTGGTAAATAAATATTAACATGTCCCATTTTACTTCTTTGCTAAAACATTATTCAACATTTCTCTTATTGTCTTCCTAATGCAATCTATTCTCCTAAGTATGACAAATAAGAATTTCCTGTCATATGACTGTGTATAAATGTGTTGTACAAAGGAAAATATCTCTCTTCTCTTTTGAGGTGATCCCTGTGTCACTCTGCAGCATCTTTCCACACAATCTTAACTACCCTATGTGCCAACCATTGGGGCATAAAGTTGATTTCTTTCCGAGCCTTCCATCAACTTAATTCCTGGAAAACATACTTAAAGCCCCCAATCTGAATGTTTCTCTTCTCTTAGCCCTCCATGGCCACCTAAAGTAGAGGTGATAATTTTCTACGTATGCCATTTCAGCACAAAATAAGTATGTATTATACTCCTTCATGATTCTTCTAAATCAGAATTTCTCAATCTCAGCACTATTGATTGACATTTCCGTTGGGCATATCTTTGTTGTGAGAGGTATTCCTGTTCATTGTAAGACGTTAGCATCAACTTGTATCTTTACCCATTAGCACCCTACCCTAATTTTCACATCAGAATATATCAAAAAATATTTTAAACATCCCCTGATCACCCAGTGTTATCTCAAACTGGAGCTACTGCTCTAAATATATGTCTTTCTGACTTATGCCTTGCGGTAGTCCTTAGCACTTAATATTGTACCTACCCCATGAAAGGCACAACATGGATCACTGTAGTTTGAATGAATACAAATGAATGAATATTTAAATATATTCTTGAATAATTTCTCCAATGAAAACTTCAGGCTACATATTATTTTCCCACTATTTTTCTAAATTGTAGCAGGGGTAGAGTTTATTGTAGCTTGCTTCAGTTGCATTAAAACAGAATCAAGAAGGAAAGTTTCATTTGCTATCAAACAGTCCTTGCCCTGATTCATACGTTAATTAATCTATGAAACTATTCAGTGCTTAGGTGAGTACTTCCTAGAGTCCTATACGTGAACTTGGTTCTGGGGAAACAGAAATTAAGAATATTCAGGTGCAGCTCAATATCTAAAGCAGAGTGTAGACATACGAAGAAATAATTACAATATAATGTGGTTAGTTCTATGCTACATGAATGTACAAAACTCAGTTTTCAGGGTGTGTTTTTTCAGCAACAAACCCTACAAGTTTGATCTAACTTGAACTGGTTTTGTACTTTATGTATTTGAAGCAGACCTAGTCACTTTGAAGCAAAACATTCCTTGCCTATATTTTCCTACTATGATGGGAAGATGATTTCCTGACTGAAACTGCTTCACCTTACCAGTTGCTTGAGGTCTTCGCTTACACAGTTATAAATGCATGCTGCACTGGAAAAAAGAATAAGTCTCTGAGCAGACTAACCAAAATTTGGGCAAAACAAATAATAAAATGTGGATCCGTTTCCAAACACGTTAACCACTTTGTACAGCATATAGCCCATATGAAAAATATTCTTGAAATTTCTTTGGATAATTAATTAGTATAATACAGATTGTGATAAGTATATTTTAGGCAAACTATTGTTTAGTGGTCATGTCATGGTGAGTTGGTGTGAGCTTGTGTGTGTGTGTACATGTATACAAACATGCAGATATTTTTATTTATTGCATCTATTACACAGAATATTTGATTGGTTAGACCACTGTATTCTCTGATCATGTAAGATTAAAGCAGATGGCATCATGTTAAATGTAAAATTAACAGTATATCTGTGAGAAGATGACTGTTGCACTAACCCTGTTACATGGATTAATACATTGCAGCCTCACAAACCACAAAACTACTCAATTAAGAAAGACATTTGAATCTTATACATGCAATTGATTTAATTTAATGATTCGTTTTCTGAGTGTGTAATTACAAGATGGTCGAAAGATGAAAATGGTATAAATTAAGCCAGAATTTTAAAAGTAAATAGGTAACAAGATGGGAACACAAAAACAAAAGAAAACAGCTTAACTCTCTTCAGAGGAAACTGAAAGTTTTCACGGAGTTGGTTGCATTTAAAACAGGCCTTGAAGGATGAGACTAACTTAAGTGGGTTATTAAATGAGTATTCTTTGAAAGAAGGGAATTTGTGAGGGAAGAAAAAGGTATGGGAAAAAGTGTAGAGATAAATAGGCAGCCATGGGGTATATAAAGTTAATGTTAGTTATTAAGTCATTATTTAGTAAATATTTCTCAATTAAACACAAATGCTAAAACAGAGAGGGCACAGAGTTTTTGGCCTGAAAAACTGTTCTGGATTTGAACTGCGATTAGCAGTTGGTGGTTGGTAAACCAGTATTTAATATTATACACACACACATGTACATATCTCCAAAGTGCTTTAAACTATTAGCCAATTTTAAGGATCAAACCTCATAAAATCCAAATTTCTAACTTTTCTTTAAAAGACCGAGACTATCTGGAAACAATGAATTTATCAAATATAAAAATACAGTTGTTGTTTTTTTGTCATTTTAGAAGAAGTCTCCTGTCCTCTTTCCCCAAACGACAGGCATTGTGACTGCCAGGAAATACCCTCTGCATCATTACACCACACAACATCCTAGAAACGTCTAACCCAAGGAAGCAGAGGCAGAACCCTAGGGTCTGGACTCAACCTTACTCCTTTTCCTTCGGAGTCTATATTCTACTCTTTCTTCTGAGAAGTACAATGTAATTAAATATCCCCCAGGTTTACTGCTATTGTGTTGATCAGTGTGAGATCTCTATTCCAAGGAACAGTATCTCTTCTCCCCAAATTTCTAAGGTTTTCAGGAAACCACATGTTATTTTGTTGTTTGCTCTTAGCCTTGCAGCAAACATCTTTTGTATTAAAAACCTGTAAGTATCAAAAATGCGGCTGGACGCCTTGGCTCACACCTATAATCCCAGCACTTTGGGAGGCCAAGGTGGGGGTATCACCTGAGTTTGAGGCCAGCCTGGCCAACATGGTGAAACTAAACTCTGTCTCTACTAAAAATACACAGAAAAATTAGCCAGGCCTAGTGGCGCTCACATGTAATCCCAGCTACTCAGGAAACTGAGGCAGGAGAATCGCTTGAAGCCAGGAGGCGTAGGCTGCAGTAAGCCAAGATCCACCATTGCACTCCAGCCTGGTGATAGAGTGCAACTCCATCTTAAAAAAAAAAAACTTTTTTAAGTTAGAAGAATTAAGTTTTAAAAGCTGAAAAAATTAGCAAGCATATTATTATAGAAAGCTTCATTTTTAGACATCAAGTTTCAAATAAAATCAAGTTAAGCAATACTATTAGATACTGTATTTTACTTTTAATTTATTTCAACTGCTTCTGTTTATAAAATCTGCTGTTTTATTCACATTTGCTATGATATGATTTTCCTGTATACCAAAGACCCCCACCAATAGTGTAATAAACATATTGCTCTATAAAATATGCATACACTAAGTGGTCCTGACTAGAGTCAGGAATACTAAATAGGGACGGCTTTGTCTTTATCTTTGCATTTTAGAAAGACACAAATATTGCCTAAAATTTTGTAATAAAGGAAAACCTTAAAATACTGACATTTGTGGAGAAAAGGGTTAAAGTTTAAAAACCAAAATATTGTTTGGGTAATTAATATGATGTTGGCTATTGGGAGAATTATAAATTATATTTTAATTACTTAATAGAGTCTACAATATGGAACTCTCCTATATTCATGCCCAAACATACTCAAAGAATATGTGATTAACTCTCTGTTATATCTCCAAGATATTCTGCTTGAAAAGATGCTGTGATTGATTACAAGTCTGCAAACCAATATCTTCCTGCATCAAAATTCAAGTGCATTACCGTAGCACAGAAGGGTGTTATGGCAGATGTCATCCAACTGCTTCGTAGCTGCATGATCGATGGTGCGAATGGTGATTGATGTTATTGACATACCCTGGCACCTAAAATAGAGTGTATACGTATGTGTGCCAGAGGGAGGAAGGGGCTCATATTTGGATTTTAAGAAAGCAAAATTATAGGGCCTGAAAAACAATTGGCCATAGAAAAGGAGTGAAGTGCATAGTGAAAGTAATAGTTGTTTTTGAAAAGAAAGAATATAGGTCTAGCAAGAAATATGGCTTCAGAGAAAAAACATTTTTGTTTTACTAAGCAGAAAATATATGAGGCTTTCTCTTTCCAACCATGTTTATATTTTACTCAGTTTCATTATCTATGTAAGCAAGAGTGGGGATGGAAAGTGCTGCTCTTGTTTAACAGAAATGACATTTTATCTGTCACACTTCACCAGTGGATAAATAAGGAAAAAGAAAAAGAGATATTGAAGGACTTAAGGTTAAAAAGTAAATTGCATCTAGTATAACAATTTTGAACCAAATCTTATCTGAAGTATTATCTGATTGTAAGCTCTAAAACATATAAAGAAATAGGTTAGAAATCTGTTGATATTAATTTTGTATATTCAGTTTTGAAAAACTTAATGAGAATGAATTAGCTCAGTCAAGAAAGTCTTTTTAGAAAAGACTCAGTACACAGTGAGTCTTACATATAAATGTAAGAAATTTTCCACCAACCATATGAATAAGGAAACTTGATATACATTATTTTTAAAAAGAGGAAAGAGGAACATGATCCCAAAACACATTATACAGTGAAAAATGCTAATTAAAAATAAAGTAACTGCATAGACATTAAGCATTATTGATAAAATTTATTTCAGGTTTTTTTTAAATTGGAAAATAGCTACTGATTCTCTGCTGTGGAAATATAAAACTCTTTCTTTCATTTTGCATTATTTAGAAACCATAAAGATAATCGTACAGCAAATGCACAGGATATCACACTGCAAATTAGATAATATGGTTAATTTTCAAATATAAGAAGCTAGACCTTGACATTCTAGGAAAAAAAACCCTAAATAAAATTATGAAAGATGTATTTATCTTTATATTTATGCATATTTACAGAATTAAAAAATACACATGTGATATCTAAGATATACTGAACAATTATCACCTTCCAGGACCTGTTCTAAGCATGATACATATAAATTCCTGGCTATGTTATACACATTCACACACATACGTGCCACACTAAGTTAACAGCTGCAAATCCATATGAGGTAAATCCATATGATAAACATTGTTATCCACAATATACCAATGAAAAAAATGAAGGAAAGAAAAGGTAAGTACCTTGACCAGTGTTCCACAGGAAGTTTGTGGCTGAACAAAGATTGCTACTTAGGTGGTCTACTTTCTGGGGCTGCACTCTTCAATGTATACTCAATGTCGATGGTTTGCAATTACAGAAAAGCAAAGACCAAAGAAATTATTATTATTATTATCCAAAACCCCACTATTTGTATATATAATGTTTTAAAAGAATTCTATTCTCTGGATTCTTAACTTGGAGGCCATGGATTGGCTTAAAACTCATCCAAAATATTTTGTGTGTGTTTCTTCTTTTTGTAGAGAAAGTTTCCAAAACTTTCTTCTAGTTCTCAAAGAGATATTAGAAGAATAATCCCAATCTCTAAATTCACCTGTGAAGAAAATGAGACCTGGATCTGTTGCTAGATCTATAAATGGACCAACCAGGAGACCTTGGCCAGCACTCAACATTCTGCTGAGAGGAAGGGTCAGAGCTGCCTAGAGAAAAGAGTACCAGATTCAGAGAAAGCAAGGACAAAGCACAGAGCTTGTGGGAAAACCCATCACGGATTCAGGCTTCCCCTGGCATCCAGGTGTCTGCTTTGCTTTCTCTTCACTCTTCCTTGTTGTATTACCCTAACTCTCACTGCAGAAATTTACTTTACTTTTTGATATACAAGATATTGAAACTGCATCTGTCAAATTTTCACTGCCTAAATTATTTTGCAAAATTCAACTCATAGCTTTATATACTTACGTGGTTGTCTTTGTTTGTTTTTCATTAACATTAAAAGCAAATCTATAGGAAATACTTTTTTTTTTCCCTTGGAAGAGGAATAGAGATGATAATCTAATTTGGTAAGTACATTTATAAAATATTGGATGTTGAATATTCTGCATTAATTTGGGAAGGTGGTCTTTTAAATTGTAATTGTCAGAAGCTACATTTTCTATTGACTTATTTAACAGCCTGAAGTTTTTCTAAATAAAAGCAAATTTTGGTGCAATATATAGACAACCTTAATCCAGACAACAATATAGTACTTCAGCAGCCAATCCTGAAAAAATTATTCAGGATGCAATCCAGTGCTATTGGTAACTGTATACATTACTGGAGATAAACCCAGAATAAATAACATGCTTGATGCTTCTAATTCCTTAAAATCAACATAAAAACCTTGCAAACTATTTCATGCCAGATTTGACAGGTGGCGATAGTGTTGGAGGAGGCATAGGATATACTGCAGTGATAGCAATGAATGGTGCAGCATTTGAGGTGTGCTTGAGTAGAGAGCAAAACAAGCCTGAGGAAGTTAAATGGAAGTGTTTCATACCATACCACTTTGCTGAGCTGCCTTTAAACTACCTTAAAATATTTTTCACTTTCGGAACATTTTAGAGATCAGCAATGCATAGAATGGCATTCAGATGAAAATATGGATGACAGTTGTACAAATTTAAGGGTTTGAAGAGCATACAAAATGCTGCTGAAATAAAGATTTTTTAAGAATCTGTGACCTTACCAGCTTTGTGAAATCTTTGTGATGCTTCAGATTTATTAATTCTACTAATTGCAGGTTTCTACATTGTCTGTGTACATTATGAACCCCATCTTGCCCATGCTCATATCAAGTCAGATAAGATGTTTAAGTTTTAGTTACAAGGAACTGTTCAGTGAATAGAATTATAATCAGAATAAAGATATCATTTAATGAAGTATTTTGTATCATTTAAGTAGTATTTTAGCTACTAAGCATAGAAACTCACTAAATGTTCAGAATATGCTTCAAGAATTAAATTTTAAAGTTAGACAAAAATAATACTTTCAGTGGATTCCCTCTAAAAATAGAATAGAAAGTCATACATTGAAAAGATAATCTGGATCAATCACAAAATAAGGGGTTATATAAAAGCTTCATGCTTTTATTTTCTTGAGCAAGAAAAACATTTTAAAATAATATATTCAACTTATTTAAGAGTAAAATTAATAAATACACTTCTATTGTTATGCCTAGAAATAATTTTAAAGCCAAGTGAGATTTGTGTCTTTCTTTGCTTTAATTTGGAAGACTACCTGTGACTTTTGGAAGAATTCCTAGACATTTTGTGTCTTCAAACATAAAATTAATATACCTTTATTGAGTTTCTGCTAAAAGTCAGAAATAGTGCTCAATGCAAGGTCTTATCAAAGATATGTAAGTCATGGTCTCAGTCCTCAGGTTGTCAGGTTATGTATACTTCAGTTGAGAAAAGTTTAAATACAAGATTTTTTAATGCCCACCACAATAAGGTTATAAAACTGCAACAATTCAATCTTTCCTAGATTTCCTAACTTATGCCAAGTAAGTTTTCCTGAGATTTAAGTAAAGGAGACACTGGTTTTTAGAAAAGGTGGAATGATAAACAGTAGTATACTAAACAATTGAATACTTGAAGAATTGTCTAATTTGGTTTATGATCAATTCAAAAAAGACCATGCTACAATAACATTATTTAAAAAGTCTTCTTTTTTATTATACAACGGTAACTGTAAACATAGATAATCATTTTGACTCTTCTTTTAAGTGGTTTTATAATCTTGGACAATTTTTCTTACAAATGAGATTTTTTGAAATTCCTTTTCTGTCAAAGTATGTGTATTTTCTCTTTATGGAGATCAATATTGTCAAAAATTTCAGCCAATATATGAAACTTTATTTTAGTTATTTTGAAATATCAAATTTTGTGAGAACACTCTATCTCATGTTCTTAAAAAATTGTATATGTTGCCAAGAATATAGAACAAACACAAAACAATGTAAAAAAATGAAAGGGTTATAAAAAGCAATTGTGTGTTTCTATGTTTTAAAAAAAATTCAATTAGCAAGCAACTATATACGTTATATTTAATATTCAAAATTTTTTTGTTTTATTGAATATTCTCAATATTTTCATTGTTGACAATTTTCACTAAGTAAGGTCAATTACACAAATTTTTATTGGGAGAAATGTGAATTTTACATCGTTTTAATTCTATCCTGCAGCTTCTTTTGTTTAGTCTTTCTGTATAAATTTTCTACATAGAATAAAATCCGTTGTGCATATGCATGCTTATGAATTTTTCTATGATTTTTATTTTCTGTGTAATACATATAAATATATTTGAATGCATTTTTGTTGTTATACAGGCAGTTTTGCTCTTCCAAAATTAAAAGGCCAACTAAAGTGTAATATAAAAATTATTGGAATGTATTCAAGTCCATAATTCTTTCACTCCTCAAAAGAAGATACAACTGCCATTAAAACATAATGCAAAGTCTTATAAAAAAGAGCCAATTGTTTCCTTTCATCATTGCAGCAAACATCTTTTCAAAGTGGGAGCAATCATGTTTAAATGCACAATAAAATGCATATAAAATATCTTTATTTATGAAAACAGCTCTGTGCAAAAGATGAATTTTGACACTGTATCCAATAAGTGCATGTTCTAAATAATTCTATTTCAAATGAATTGGTTTGAATATTTCTTATTTCTTTGTAACTAGATTTCATGCTGAAATCATAAATATGGGAGATGTCATGTTAGCAAGCATGGAGAAACAAATTCTCCTTCAATTGAGTGGCATCCAATATCACAATCAAGCAACACTGAGTAAAGCTGTGGATTTCACCCTGTAAATCATGATTAGCTTTGAATGCGATCCCTTAATGATCTTAAGTAATGAATTTGCTTCTGGTGTTCAAGCAGTAGGACAGGTCCCTGTGGTGGGAACATATGTCTGTCTGTAAAACTGCTGATTTGAAATGGTACCTCTTCAAATGTTCTCATTATATCCTTTTATAATAGCTCTATGCTTTCCTTCTAACAACATTCTTTCTAAAATGAATTATTGTCTGGTTAAGAAGTCAATGACAGTCTCTTGAGATGACTTCTTAGACAGTAAATTTATTTTAGAAATTAATACTGTACAAAAGAAAACATAAAGCCATTATAATAGGTTGAAGGGAAGCTCCCCACACAGTTCTGACTGACAGAGAAGAGAAAGCAATCTTAAATCTTGGCTTCTTTCCTCAGGCTAGCAATAAGGGTGCCAATAAGGGCTGATTATGATGGTAGTTTTTATGAGGTAGACACCTGTTAAGTAGGAACTGGACTGTGACCATCAACTCATTTCCCACACACCACTAAACAGCTATCCATTTTTAATGACTTCTGGCCAATGTTCATTTCTAAGCCAGTAGTTCTAATATAGCCCTGGTTGGTATGACACTATTTAAACTCCCCAATGTATAAGAATAAAACAGAATTGAAATAATCTCTTTTAGGCAGAAAACAACACAATACAGTAAATTGCATTATAAAAAATAATTTTGATTAAAATATTTTATCTACAAGTAAAAGAAATATATAAAAATGTATGTATATAACATTCATATGAAATATACATGAACTCAATGTTGTACCCATATCCATGTGTAGTTATGTAAAGAGAGACATGCATAAATGCACAGCACCATTGCTGCAGACCACCTTAATATTGTTACTATACACATATACACCTCTCTGAGTTTTCATGCAGTGCTTCTCAAGCACAGCTGCAAACTTGTTAATTCCTTAGTGAAAAACCTTCCCTAGCATCCTATTTCGTATCATTTCTTAACACAGGCATCAAAGTTCTCTATGGTGTACTCAGTCTGTTTTTCTAGGCGTATCATCAAATATCTCCATCTTTTTCCACGTGTATGTACATCTTCTGGTAATACCAAACTGTTACGGCATTACAGGTCCTGAGGTTTCTTAACTATCTTTTGTTATCTTTCTATTCTTACTAATAGTTTTCCTCCCAAAAGTCAACCTAGAAAAATCCTATTAACTTTACCAAGTCCTATTTAAGTGGTCTTCTTTGTATATTCTTCCTCTATCTGCTATTTAGAATTATTACCTCTTTCTTTTGCATTCACATAGTCATTTATACTTCTCTCATATCACTGAACAAACAGGTGGATATTTTGCTCTCAAATGATTATATTTGTTCAACTACTTATAGTACCTACTAGGCTATAAATTTCGTAAGTTCTGGGGCTACACTCTTAATTGGTCAAGCAGAGACCATGCCATGGTCTAATATCCATGAGAACAAACGTGGAGGAAGAAGGATAAGGGGAGGAACATCTGTACAAATGGATCCTAGGCAGTCAGTTGGTAAGAGGGAAAGCTCTTAAAAAATACTTCTTGATTGTATTTCCTACATTCCTCGTAGTTTGCACTGCTTGCTTGAAAATATTTTTAAGGCCTCTCCTAAGTTTATACTTATGTCAAGTAGTCCAGCTTAAACTAATTTGTTGAAAAGATCTCATGTTTGGAAACTTTTCTCAGGTGGAAAGCCTGCTGCTCGTTTCCAACTCTACATGCATTTCAGTCCAGTGCTATGCATATATGATAATGAAAGCTCAGAGAGGCTTGTTGATATGCTGTATTTCAATGGGTAAGTCTAAAATCCTGATGAAAATAAAATCTGCTCTGATTTTCACATTTATAAACTGAGACACCATCTGACAACTGGACAGCAATATGCAAATAGATTTGCTGGGATTTAGCAGCTTTCCCTGTAATTCAGATGTGCATAGTGCAGAAAGTCTCCTGTGCTTTCTGCACATGTCCAAAGTAATTGTTCTAAATCTGATATAAACCTGTCCCCTTGTCCCAGTGAAAAAAATACTGCTATGGGAGCTAAATTGGGCTGGGAGAGAGAGACTGAGACCACCAAATATTTTCTGAATGACCCCAAAGGCTATCTGTCTCTCTGACTTGCAACTGATATTGGTACTAAGACTCTAGTGGATCAGTTCCAGCCCAGACAACTCTCATTTTATGTATATAGAAATGAAATGAGCTTTGGGTTACAAATAATCAGCTTAATAACAACATCAGCATCTGCTCAATCTTACAGTTATTCCTGACCTTAGTTGAATTTCTACTTTGCATTCTAATTTCCCAGAGTGTAGTTTTTACCATAGAATGAACCCTCTGCTTTGTACTTACGAATGTAGGTTCCAACTATTTAACCCCATCTCTTCATTTGACACTACTAAATTTACTTTGCCCATGCAAATATTCCATTTTCCCTCTTTGTAACATTGACAATTTAGCAATCTTATTATGCTTCGCTTATATATTTATCCGTGCACCTCAAATAGGGGTTTTGATACTTTTTTACTATCCTTTATTAATTCGTTTGCTGTATATACACATATATTTCTTGTCTCAGACTCCTGGCTTAGCAAACTGTCCATTTATTATTTATCTGTTTTGTGAGTCTTTGTCGTAACGTGTCTTCCTCTTTGTTGATCTTCTAGTGCTTCTCTTAAATGTCATTTCCATTAATATCTTCTATAAGAGCTGATAATGAATATGCCCGGTGATAAGAGGTGTGCCTCCTTTTACCATATAATTGAATGTAATAGGCCCTCTAGAAATGTGTAAATAGAGAGCATCTCAGGTCCCATTCCTGATGTTTAATTTATAGGACCTGAGTTAAATTAGCAAAAAAGGTTAAGAACTAGTAATGAACTATACTTATTTTGCTAACTAGAATTACTGCAGTGTCAACAGGCCCTTGCTGGAAACAGATTCCATCAGAGCCCATGTTTTGCAGCACCACACTGGATACCCATTGTGCCCCATACCCAAGATCAGCAAATCTATACACTCATGAGTCAACTGAAGGCCTGTTCTTGTTTAAAAAGGTAGACAAACCAATGATATTCTCCCTCATTTGCAAATTTAGTAGGAGAACAAGTCAGGACGAGAATTAGGCAAAATTATGGTGTGGAGAAAAGTCACACATTTAAAAAAAATGCATTCAAGGAACTGGAAAATGCAAGAGACTTATGGCCAAAATATAATGGACAGAGCATTAGGGGGCTGGACTAAAAATTCTTACTGTTAAAGTTTCTGTAACTATAAAGAATCCTTTCAATTTTAAAAGAATAATTGTTCGTTAATGAGATCTAATGCATATTTTTCATAGTTTTGCATCAAATTCTCACTTTCCTCATTCCTACAAATAGCCATCATATGAACATATTACAAATTTTTTTAACGTTTAAATTTTTGTGGGTACATAGGTATATATAGTTATGGAGTACCTGGGATATTTTGGTACAGGCATGCAATGTGTAATAATTCAGCATGGAAAATTGAGCCTCTATCCACTCAAGCATTTATCCTTTGAGTTACAACAATCCAATTATACTCTTTTAGTCATTTTACAGTGCACTATTAAATTTTTATTGGTTATAGTTCCCCAGGTGTACTATCAAATACTAGGTCTTCTTAATTCTTTCCGTTATTTTTGTACCCATTAGTCATCCCCACCTCCACCCTGCCCCACAACTACCCTTGCCAGTGTCTAGAAACCATCCTTCTATTCTTTATGTCCATGAATTCAATTGTTTTGATATTTAGATTCCACAAAAAAAGTGAGAACATGTGATGTTTGTCTTTCTGTGTCTGGCTTGCTTCACTTAACGTAATGATCTCCAGTTCTAGTCAAGTTGTTGCAAATAACAGGATCTCATTTTTTACGAATGAATAGTATTCCATTGTGCATATGTACTACATTTTCTTTATTCATTCATCTGTTGATAGACACTTAGGTTGCTTCCAAATCTTGATGATTGTGAACAGTGCTGCAACAAACCTGGGACTGTAGATATCTCTTTGATATACTAATTTCCTTTCTTTCCCGCATGTATCTAGAAGAGGGATTGCTGGGTAGTATGGTAGCTCTATTTTTAGTTTTTGAGGAATCTCTGAATAGTTCCTCATAGTGGCTGTATAATTTATATTTCCACCAACAGTGTACAAGCATTCCCTTTTGTCCATATCCTCACCAGCATTTATTGCCTGACTTTTAGATAAAAGCCATTTTAACTGAAGTGAGATGACATCTCATTGTAGTTTTTATTTGGATTTCTCTAATGATCACTGAGGTTGAGCACCTTTTCATATGCCTATTTGCTATTTGTATGTCTTCTTTTGAGAAATGTCTATTCAGATCTTTTGTCCATTTTTAAATTGGATTATTTTTTTTCCTATAGTTGTTTGAATTCACATATATTCTGGTTATTAGTCCCTTATTGGATAAGCAGTTTGCAAATATTTTCTCACACTGTGTGGGTAATATCTTCACTTTCCTGATTGTTTCCTTTGCTGTGCAGAAGCTTTTTAACTTGATGCTATCTTATTTGTCCACTTTTGCTTTAATTGCCTATGTTTGTGGAGTACTACTCAAGAAATTTTTGTCCAGACCAATGTCCTGGAGAGTTTTTCCAAAGTTTTCTTGTAGTAATTTCATAGTTTGGGATCTTAGGTGTAATTATTCAATCCATTTTGATTTGATTTTTTGTATAAGGTGAGAGATAGGAGTCCAGTTTCATTCTTCTGCATACAAATATCCAGTTTTCTTGGCAGCATTTATTGAAGAGAGTATCTTTTCCCCAGTGTATGTGCTTGGCACTTTTTTCAAAAATGAGTTCACGGTAGGTCTTTGGATCTGGTACTGGTCCTCTATTCTATTCAATTTATGTATCTGTTTACATGCCAGTCATGCTGTTTTGGTTGTTATAGCTCTATAGTATAATTAGAAATAAGGTAATGTGATTCCTCCAATTTTGTTCCCTTTGCTCAAGATAGCTTTGGCTATTCTGGGACTTTTGTAGTTCCAGATGAATTTTATGATTGTTTTCTTTATTTCTGTCAAAAATGTTATTATTATTTTGATAGAGATTAAATTGAATCTGTAGATTGCTTTGGGTAATATGAACATTTTAACAAAATTGATTCCTCTAATCTGTGAACATGACATATCTTTCTATTTATAAGTATGTCCTGTTTAATTTATTTCATCAGTTTTTTATAGTTTTCATTATAGAGATCTTCTACTTCTTTGGTTAAATTAAATCCTAGATACTTAATTTCATTTGTTGCTATTGTAAATCAGATAACTTTTTAAACTTCTATTTCAGATCACTCACTGTTGGCATATAGAAATGCTAATATGCTAATGATTTTTATATGCTGATTTTGTATCCTTAAACTTTACTGAATTTATTAGTCCTAGTAGTTTTTCAGTGGAGTCTTTAGGTTTTTCCAAATATAAGATAATATAAGAATAATTTGACTTCACTTCCAGTTTTGGTGCCCTTTCTTTCTTTCTTTTTCTAACTTCTGTAGCTAGGACATCCAGTACTATGTTGAATAACAGTGGTAAAAATGGGCATCTTAATCATGTTCCAGATCAAAGAGGAAAGGCTTTCAGTTTTTTCCCACTATGATACTAGCCATGGCTCTGTCATATATGGCTTTTATTATGTTGAGGTATGTTCCTTCTATGCCCAGTTTTTTGAGAATTTTTATTGTGAAGGAATGTTGAATTGTATCAAATGCTTTTTAACATCAATTGAAAAGATTATATGGTGTTCTTTTATTCTGTCAATATATCACATTTATTGATTTGTGTATGTTGGACCATTTTTGCCTCCCTGTGAGAAATCCCACTTGGTCATGATGAATAATCTTTTAAATGTATTGTTGAATTTAGTTTGCTAGTATTTTGTTGAGAATTTTTACATAAATATTTCTCAGAGATACTGGCCTGCAGGTTTTTGTTTTTGTTTTTTTTCAATGTGTCTTTGGTTTTGGTATCAGACTAACACTGTTCTCATAGAATGATTTTGGAAGTTTTCCCTCTTCCTCTATTTCTCAGAAGAGTTTCAGTAGAATTAGTATCACTTCTTAAAATGTTTGATACAATTCAGCAGTGAAGCCATTGGGTCCCAGGCTTTTCTTTACCAGGAGACTTTTTATTAAGGATTCAGTTTCATTATTTATTCATTTTTTTATGTTTTGGATTTCTTCATGGTTCAATCTTGGTAGGTTGTATGTGTCTAGGAATTTATCCATTTCTTGTTAATTTTTCATTTTATTGGCACATAGTTGCTGACTGTAGCCATTAATGATCCTTGGAATTTCTGTGGTATCAATTGTTGTCTCCTTTTTTCAATTCTGGTTTTATTTAGTTGGAGCTTCTCTCTTTTTATCTTTGTTAGTCTGACTAAAAATTTGTCAATTTTGTTTATATTTTCAAAAAAACAACTTTTTGTTGCAACAATGTTTGGTACTGTTTTCTTCATTTCAAATTCACTTATTTCTGCTCTAATGTCTAAAATTTAATTTCTACTATTTTGGGGTTCAGTTTGCTTTTGCTTTTCTAGTTCTTTAAGATGCATGATTATATGACTTATTTGAAGTTCTTTTTTGAGGTAGTCACTACTTTTTTGGTGTAGTCATAAATTTTTCTCCTAGTATTGTTTTTACTGTGTAAAAGTAGGTTTGATATTTTGTCTCAATTCTTATTTCAAAAAATTTCTGATTTTCTTCTTAATTTCTTGTTGACCCATTGGTCATTAGGGAGCCTATTTTTTAATTTCCACCTGCTTGCATAGTTTCCAAAATTCTTCCTGTTATTAATTTCCAGTTTTATTCCTTTGTGGTCAGAGAAGATTCTTGATATTATTTCAATTATTGTTAATGTTTTAAGACTTGTTTTGTGACCTAACGTGTGATATATCCTTTAGAATGTTCCATATGCTGAGGAGAATTTGTACTCTGTAGACGTTGAATGAAATATTCTGTAAACCTCTATTAGGTCCAGTTTTTTATAATACAGATTAAGTTTGATATTCCTTTGTTGATTTTCTGTCTAAGAGATTTGTCCAATTGTGAAAATGGGGAATTGAAGTCTCCAACTATTATTGTATTGGCATCTGTCTCTCTCTTTAGCTCTAATAATATTTGTTTTATATATCTAGGTGCTATAGTGTTTGGTACATATATATTTACAATCATTATATCCTCTTGCTGAATTGATTCTTTTATCATTATGTAATGGCCTTCTTTGTCTTTTTTTACGGCTTTTGTCTTGAAATCTATTTTGTTTAAGTCTATCTACTCCTGCTTTTCTTTTGGTTTTCATTGGCATAAAATATCTTTTTCTATCCCTTTATTTTCTTCCTATGTATATCTTTATAAGTGAAGTGTGTTTCTTATAGACAACAGATCATTGGATCTTGTTTTTTCCAATTCTATATCTTTTGATTGAAGAGTTTAATTCACTTACTTTCAATGTTGTTATTGATAAGCAGGGACTTACTCCTGCCATTTTGTTAATTGCTTTCTGATTTACATAGTTTTAAAAACCAATTTATTTGTTACCTGAAATAAGTGTGTCTCTCTTTTCCACAACCAAATGTGCTAAAATGTACCAAATGTGTATAAAGAACAACCTCCAAAATAAAACATGGAAGTTCTTATTCCACAACTATCTACATCTTCTCTATTAAAAGCAAGAAATATCAAAGCTTGGACCACCTCAAAACATGACTATTTTCTTCTTTTTGTCTGAATTTTTGTGATTTTAATTTCTTAACCTGAGACAACTATATATGGCATATATTGAAAATCTAGTACCTTAATATAATTTTTATAAATGTCTATATGGAAGTAAATAATATTCTTTTCTTAGATCAGTTATAAAAGATAAAACCTAACATTGTCAACAGGCAACATCCTATTATTATTAAAATGTAAACTAAATTTGATATAATAACTTGTTTTAATTTGTTTGCTAAATTGAACTTAATGTTTCATGCTATTTGAAGATACATGATTAGGAGACGTGTGTGTGTGTGTGTGTGTGTGTGTGTGTGTGTGTGTGTGTGAGAGAGAGAGAGCCCTTGTGTTAGGCAGTACTAAGATGGCCTCAATGATCCTCACCTGCTGGTATTCTTGATCTTTTCTAATTCCCTTCCCTTAAATGTGGGCTAGACTTACTGACTTCTTTCTAATAAATAGGATGTAGCAGAAGAAATGGAAGGTTACTTCTTGGCATAGGTTACAAAGAGATTGTGACCTCAATTTTGCATGCTCACTGATATTTTTACTCACTAACTTGGAAGGAAGGTAGCTGCCCTATAAAGCCTTACAGAACATGGAACTAAGCAAACTCTGACCAAATAACCACATTGGACTGAGTTGAGGCCCTCGGTCCAATAGCTCACAAGGCTTAAAATCCTGCCAGCATTTATGTGAATGAGTTTAGAAGCAGATCCTACTTCCATAGAGTCTTCATATGAGAACCAACCCTGGCTGATACCTTGATCACAACTTTCAGAGAGTCACTGAAGCAGAGGCGTCCAGCTAAGCCAAGTTGAATTTTGTGACCCATAGAAACCATGAAATAATAAATGTCTGTCAATTTATGTTATGAAGTGTTGGGGCAACTTTTTATGCAGCAATGGATAACTAATATTATCATCAATAATTTTTTTTCTTTTTTGAATTTTATTTTTTGTTGTTGAAAATGACTAGGATGAACAAAAGCTTCTAATTGAGAAGAATGCTATCTTGTCAGTTCTAGAAAAATAATAAAGGAGAGGTTTCCATTTGCTTCAGCTCTCATTTCTATGCATCCTGGTAATTATCAAAGTTAACCTATAAATTTATTATATATTTTTATTTTCCAGTTATTCTTTGCTAGATTGAAAAAGCTTATTGTGACATTATGATCAATAATCAACCACTCTTTCTCATATACTTTTTTTTTACTTCACTTTTGTATTGACTGTAATGATTCAAATTTTTAAGGGAAAACATCAACATGATCTTTCTGTGCATTATGCTCCAATTTCACTGATTTTTTACAGTGAATCTTTTTATATGTATACAATCTTTTTTAAAAAGACCAGTGGATCAACGTAAAGGTTGTTCTCTAAGTTCCTAAAATCTTAATTATAGTAGTTCTTTCTTATGGTAAACATTCTAAATTTTCTTTTTTTGTGAGTTCTTTCTTTGTGCATGTTTTGCTTATCTATTGCTGTTTAACAAAATACTCTGAAACAGTGTGAAAATTAGCAACCACTTATTTGCCCATGAATCTGCAACTTGGGCTCCACATGATTGGCTGGGGTATTCATGCAGTATATTTGGTTGGGTCCTTGACTGGAACTGAGATAGCTAACAGGTCATTGCTAACATAAAATATGCCTCCACTGTTGCGCGTGGCCCAGCTATGAGCTGGCCAAGCAACTCATTTTTTTTCTTTGCTTATTTTCTATAGCACAGAAGCTATATCTTTTTAACATGTTACCTCAGGGTTCCAAGAAATCGAAATGTAAAGTTGCAAGACTTCTTAAGGGCAATACTGAAATTGACACTGCATTAGTGTCAAATGATAAAAATTATATTGATAGAAATAAATCCCACGGCCAGTCCAGAATCTATGAAAGAGGAAATACACAAGAGCTCTTGATGGAAGAAGTGGCATCTGCATATAAAAATGGAAGAATTAATGGTGACTAGATGTGGTAATTATTAGTCACAGTACTCAGGAGGTTTCACCTTTAGCTGTATGATGCTAGTTCTTGATTATATTTTCTAGGAAGAAAGATAGGAAATTTAGTAATAGACAAAGCTTGCTGAACTTAAGACTATAAAGATTAACACAACTTAAAAGAAAATCAGCATTTCCCTGATCTGTAGATTTGAAATTATAACCCTAGAAGAGTTGGAGGAGACTGAAACATTTTTAGATTGAGAAAGGGGTATTAAAGTCCCAAAATAAACACTCTCTGAGTGGCAGAGGAGTCAGCAGAAACTTTATAGTTTAGTGGAAAAGGACGATGAAAGGAAAGTATTGAGGGGAAAAAAAAAGTAGGTAAAGATAATCTTTAAAGAGTTAGAACAGTGCCTGGCTCTATAGTTTAAACTGAGAAGAGAGACAGTTTCCCTGTCAAAAGATATTAATAAAAGAAATAGCCACATGATATGTTCCAGAGATTTATGGTCTACATTGTGATTTTTTTTGAGCCCCTGTTGCTTCCAGAAGCATGGTATTCACATTGTTAAAAATACAGTAGAAATGAGATAAACTGTTTGTAATCTTAAAATTTTCACTTGCTTTAAAATATAAAATCTTATCACTTTTAGAGGAGGATTGAAGAGGTTGCTATCAGTGAGTAAAAGTAAATGGAAGGACTTATGTAAGGTATTTGGAATAGGATATATTGTGCACATTATAGTTCAGGGAATTTGTGAAATCCTGGCATCACACAAATGAAAAACAACACTTTTCTAAAACTGAATTAAGGGGATACTGCTAGTCAATTGGAATGGTGTCTAAAACCTGTACTGTTTGTGCAATATTTATTTTATGAAATTTAAACAATCTTTGATCAGTAAATACATAATTCTATTATTGATTGACATATTAAAAAAACTTACTAAGAAATTAGTATATTTTACTATACTCTAGTGATTTTAGTAGGATTGAGGTGATACTTCATTGTGGCTTTAATTTACATTTCCTTAATGACTAATGATCTTGAGCATATTTTCTTGTACTTATTGGCCATTCATATGTCTTCTTTGGATAAATGTCTACTCAGAGCCTTTGCTCAATTTTTAATTGGTTATTTGTCTTTTTATTATTAAGCTATAAATATTCTTTATATATTCTGGAGACAAGTCCCTGTCACATGTATGATTTGCAATAGTGTTATTTTGTGTTTTTTTCTCTTTCATCAAGTAATGTAGTTAATTTTATGTAGTTATTTTCAACACAAAAATTTGAAAATTAGATTTAGTTCAACTTATCTATTTTCCTTTGTTGCTTGGGATTTTGATGTCATAGCTAAGAAAATCTTGTGTAAGCTTTCATCATAACTTACTGTGAATTCATTCTTAAAAGGTGTAGAATTTTGGCTCTTACAGTTAGGTCTATGATACATTTTCAGTAATTTTCTAATATGGTATGAAATAGGCAGTCAACATCACAGTTTTGCTTATGGATATCCAGTTATCCCAGCACCATTTACTGAAGAGACAATTTTTTCCCAACTGGATTGATTTGTCACCCTCATTGAAAATCAATGAATCTTAAATATAAGGATTTACTTCTGAATTCTCAATTCTATTCCATTGGAATGTATGTTTATTCTTACATCAGTGCTAAATGGTCTGAATTAGTGTAGGTTTGTAGTATATTTTGATATCAAAAATTTGAGTTCTCTGAATTTGTTCTCTTTTGAGGGTGTATTAGCTATTATGCATCTCTAGCACTAGTGTATTTTAGAATTTATTTGACATTTTCTGCAAAAAGACAACTGGTATATTTATCATCATTTTGTTGAATCTATAGAAAATTTGGGGTTATATTGTCTTTTAACATTAAATCTACCAATTCTTTCACATGAGATTCCTTTTCATTTAGTTGGATCTTCTTAATTTTTTTCAACAATGTTTTGTGGTAATCAGTATGTAAATTTTGCATTAAATTTGTTGTTTATTCTGTATTTCATTCTTGTTGAGGCTCTTAGAAACAGAATTGCTTCCTCCATTTTTGTACTTTTTTCATTTCTTCTGCATAGACATTATTTTATTTTTATATTTCCATCCTGTGGTCTAGAACTTCATTAAATTTGATTAGTTCTAATATTTTTAATTGAATCCCTTAAATTTTTCTATATATGAGATCATGTCATCTGCAACTAGTAATAATTTTATGGCATATGTTCTAGTTTCTATTATGTTTATTTCTCTTGAAAAATTGTCATGGCTATACCTCCCATATGCAGAAGTAGTAAAAAGAAATATCCTTAACTTGCTTCTGATTTTAGAAAAAAATTCTTTGTTTTGCACCATGGCATATTATTTCATAGATACACTTAATCAAGTTGGAGAAGTTCCTTTCCATTTCTGTTTTATAATGAAAAGGTGTTAGATTTTGCCAGTTGAATTTTCTGCATCTATAGAAATAATTTACGTTTAAAATTTTTTATTCTTTTAGTATGATGTGATGTGTTACATTGACTGGCTTTCTTATGTTAAACCAACCTTTCATTTTTCGTATCTATCCCATTTGATCATGTTGCATAATCGCATTTAAATCTTGTTGTAATTGATTTCATGGAGTTTGTTGAGGATTTTTGTATCTAAATGTACTAGACATATTGATCTATAGTTTCTTTTCTGGTATTTTCTTAGTTTTAGTATCATTTTTGGCCTGATAGAATAAGTTAAGAAATGTTCTTTCCTCTTAAATTTTTTGAAAATTTTGAGAAGAGTTGTTATTAACTATTCTTTAAATATTAGTAGGATTCAATAGTGCAGCCATTAAATCTGCATTTGGGAGAAGTTATTTGTTACTAATTCAAACTTTTTACTTGTTATAAACCTATTCTGATATTATTCTTTCTAGTAGTTGAAGTATCCTTATAGCAGCACCCCACTCATGGTACCAATTTCCTGTATTAGTCCATTATCATGCTGCTAATAAAGACATACCCAAGATTGGGTAATTTATAAAGAAAAGAGGTTTAATGAACTCAGAGTTCCTCATGGCTGCAGAGGCCTCACAATCATGCCAGAAGACCATGGAAGAGCAAAGAGATATCTTGTGCAGTGGAATGCCCCTTTGTAAAACCATTAGATCTTATGAGACTTATCCACTATCATGAGAACAGCATGGGGAAAGCCTGCCCCCATGACTTGATTACCTACCACCAACTCCCTCCCATGACATGTGGGGATTATTACAATTTAAGGTGAGATTTGAGTGAGGACATACAGCCAAACCATATTATTCTTCCTCTTTAGCCATGTTTGGTAGATTATGGCTCTTTCTAGTGACTTGTCTAGAGTTCATTTAGCTAGTCTACATTTTTAGCCAGAAGATGCTCATAGTATATCCTTATCATCTTTTTTTTTTAACCTGCTCTATGTTTTATGGTAATTCTCATTTCTTTTTTTATTATTTTGGTAAATTGAGTCTTGCCTCTCTTTGTCTTTATTTTTTTGGGGTCAATCACATAAAAGTTTAGCAATTTTGATGATACTATTAAAGTATCATTTTTTGTTACATTAATTTTACTTATTTTTTTTATATTCACTATTTCATTTATTTTACTAGTTTTTAATACTGCCTCCTTATGCTTGTTTAGAGTTCAATTTTCACTTAGTTTTCTAATTTCTTAAGGTGGAAGTTTTGGTTATTGATTTGAGATTTTGGTTTTTTTTAATATAGGTGTTTGTAGCTATAAATATCCTTTACTGCACTTCTCTTGCTACATTGCATATATCTTGTGATGTTCTGATTTTATTTTCATTGATCTTAAAATATTTTCTAATTCATTCAACTAAAGGAATTTTCTAATTTTCCATGTGATTTTTTTTTTTACCCATTGATTATTTAGGAGTTTGTGTTGATTAATTTTCATCTAGTCATGCACTCTTAATAATGGGAATATGTTCTGAGAGATGTGTGTTAGAAAGTTTTGCTGTGTGAACATCATAGAGTCTTTACACTTACATGAACCTAGATGGTAGAGCATACTACACACCTAGGCTATATAGTGTAGCCTATTGCTCTTAGGCTACAAGTGCATATAGCATGTGACTCCACTGAACACTGTAGGCAGCTGAAACATAATAATAAGTATTTCTATATCTGAACATATCTAAGCATGGAAATGGTACAGTAAAAATTCAGTATTATAATCTTATGGGACCACTTGGTATATGCAGTTTACCATTAAATTAAACATTATTATAAAGTGTATGATTACAATTGTAAATGTCCTAAATTGCCTTGTTATTGAATTCTAGCTTTTTTTTTCTTTTTCTTTTTTTTTTCTTGAGAAAGAGTTTTGTTCTGTAGCCCAGGCTGGAGTGCAGTGGCATAATCTCAGCTCACTGCAACCTCCGCTTCTCAGGTTCAAGCAATTCTCTCAGCCTCAGCCTCCCAAGTAGCTGGGATTACAGGCACCCACCACCACACCTGGCTAATTTTTATATTTTTTAGTAGAGACAGGGTTTCACCATGTTGACTAGGATGATCTCAAACTCCTGATCTCAGGTAACCCACCAGTCTTAGTCTCCCAAAGTGCTGGGTTTACAGGCATGAGCCACCACGCCCAGCTATTCCATTGCTTTTGAAAACATATTTTGTCTTCCGCTTTATTTTATTGAGTTGATCTTCAATCTCTGATATCCTTTCTTCTGCTTGATTGACTCAGCTATTGATACTTGTGTATGTTTCACAAAGTTCTTGTGCTGTGTTTTTCAGCTTCATCAGGTCATTTATGTTCTTCTCTAAACTGGTTTTTCTAGTTAGCAATTCATCTAACATTTTTTCAACATTCTTGGCTTTATTGCATTGGGTTAGAACA
The DNA here is from genome assembly GCA_963573385.1 of Cacajao melanocephalus. Classification (NCBI taxonomy): domain Eukaryota; kingdom Metazoa; phylum Chordata; class Mammalia; order Primates; family Pitheciidae; genus Cacajao; species Cacajao melanocephalus. The sequence continues at coordinate 189,565 of CAUYLG010012731.1, read as the reverse complement.
TGCTCCTTTAGCTTATGTTATTACATTAGAGGATTAAGTCATAGCGTAGATTAAGGACAATAAAAGCTTCCCCAGTTAAGTCTTTTTACCCCACATTCCATTGTCCATACTCTAATTTGTTTATTCATGTAAACTTTGTGCTGGATGTCCCTCTCAGTAGAGGGTGAAGGGGAATTACCCATTAATGGTGTTTATCCTGGACCCCAGTACTAAAAGCGTTTGTCATTTGTAAAACCATTCTTGTCACCAGCATGTTGACTTAGGACCTCTGTAATTAGATCTATACTGAATAAATGTGAAGAGGAGCAGCAAGTGGGGGTCTGTTAGCTGCAACTGCCCTCTGAGAGTAGTTGACAAAAATCCCTACCAAGCTCAAATCACTGCACTGGGTGTGAGAGTATATTTCATTCATCCATCACTAAGTCAGGGTCTACAGGAAAGACCTCCACAGGAGGTGATCAACGTCTCAGGAGAGGGAGTTCGCCTACCCCTTGCACTAACAAAGAAAAAAGGAGAGAATAATCAAATAGATGCAACAAAAAAATGATAGAGGGGTTACCACCACCAATCCCACAGAAATACAATCTACCATCAGAGAATACTATAAACAACCCTATGCAAATAAACTAGAAAATCTAGAAAAAAATGGATAAATTCCTGGACACATACATACCCCAACACTATACCAGGAAGAAGTCAAATCCCAGAATAAACCAAAAACAAGTTCCGAAATTAAGGCAGCAATTAATAGCCTACATACTAAAAAAAGTCCAGGACCAGATGTATTCACTGATGAATTCTACCAGAGGTACAAAGAGAAACTGGTACCATTCCTTCCGAAACTATTCCAAACAAGAGAAAAAAGGAATCCTAACTCATTTTATGAGGCCAGCATCATCCTGATACCAAAACCTGGCAGAGACACAACAAAAAAAGAAAATTTCAGGTCAATATCCCTGATGGACATCAATGCGAAAATCCTCAGTAAAATACTAGCAAACAGAATCCAGCTGCACATCAAAAAGCTTATCCATCATGATCAAGTCAGCTTCCTCCCTGGGATGCAGGGCTGGTTCAACATATGCAAATCAATAAACATAATCCATCACATACATAGAACCAATGACAAAAACCACATAATTATCTAAATAGGTGCAGATGGAACATATCTCAAAATAATAAAAGCTATTTATGACAAACCCACAGCCAACATCATGCTGAATGGGCAAAATCTGGAAGCATTCCCTTAGAAAACTAGCACAAGACAAGGATGCCCTCTCTCACCACTCCTACTCAACATAGTATTAAAAGTTCTGGCCAGGGCAAGCAGGCAAGAGAAAGAAATAAAAGGTATTCAATAATGAAAAGAGGAAGTCAAATTGTCCCTGTTTGCAGATAACATGATTGCATATTTAGAAAACCTCATCATCTCTGCCCAAAATCTCCTTAGATAAGCAACTTCAGCAAAGTCTCAAGATACAAAATCAATTTGCAAAAATCACAAGCATTCCTATACACTGATAACAGAGAGCCAAATCATGAGTGAACTCCCATTCTTAATTGCTACAAAAAGAATAAAATATCTAGTTATACAACTTACAAGGGATGTGAAGGACGACCTCTTCAAGGAGAACTACAAACCAATGCTCAAGGAAATAAGAGAGGACACAAACAAATGGAGAAACATTCCATGTTTATGGATAGGAAGAATCAATATCGTCAAAATGGCCATACTGTGCAAAGTAATTTATAGATTCGAGGCTATCCTCATCAAGCTACCATTGACATTCTTCACAGAATTGGAAAAAACTATTTTAAATTTCACATAGAACCAAAAAAGAGCCCACATTGCAAAGACAATCCTAAGCAAAAAGAGCAAAGCTGGAGGCATCACACTACCTGACTTCAAACTATACTACAAGGATACAGTAACATAAACAGCATGCTACTGGTACAAAACAGATATATAGACCAATGGAATGGAACAGAGGCCTCAGAAATAACACCACACATCTACAACCATCTGATCTTTGACAAACCTGACAAAAACAAGCAATGGAGAAAGGATTTCCTTTCTAATAAATGGTGTTGGGAAAACTGGCTATCCATACGCAGAAAGCTGAAACTGGACCCTTTTCTTACACGTTATACAAAAATTAACTCACATGGGTTAAAGACTTAAACATGATATATTGTGATAATTAAATGGTAATATATTGTGATAATTACCATTTTCTGAAATTTGACATATTTTACAGAAGTTGAGAAAATAAGAGAGCACATAAATATTTGAACTGTTTATTAAATTAATATTCTACTTACAATCTCTGACTTTATTTTTTATTTGAATTCACATTACAGTCTGTCATTATTTACTTCAAAAAAGGTTTGTTCACAATCATCTCCTCTTACTGTCAAATATGTTACATTTCCATATGCTATGATTCCAACAATACATATATACATATACATATTTAAATATATAGTTCAAGCTATTGCTTTTTAAATCAGTTAAGAAAAGAAAAAAGAAGAAAATTTAACTATATTGTCTTTTATAATTATCTTCCTAATTTTATTTATTTTCACTCTGTCTTTTCTTAGGGATTAAATGAACGTGTTGTCACTTGCTTTCAGCCAGAAGAATTTCCTTTAGAATTTTTTTTAAGGCAGATCCTCTGGTAATAGATTATCTCTTCTTTTGTTTATCTGGTAGTGTGTACCTCACCTTTGTTTTTGAAAGATACCTTTGTTGTTTTTATGATTCTTGACTATTTTGACTTTAGCACTTTGAATATGTCATCACATTGCCTTCTGACTTCCATTGTTTCTGAAGGTAAATCAGATATTTTATGAGCTGAACTGTTTCCTCCCACACTTTGTGTATTGAAGTCTTAATCCCCAGTGTATATGATAGGGTCTACTAAGTCCTAATACCCAATGCATGCGATAGGGTCTATTAATATTCAATTAAGTTTAAGTGAGGTCATACGAGTAGGACCCTGACCTCATAGGATAAACACCAGAGAGCTTTCTCTCTCTCCCGTGTTTCTCTCTCTGTTTCTGTGTGTGTGAACATTCTGAGGAACAGCTTTCTGAAAACACGGAATGTCTGTTTCTCATTAGGAAGAATGCCCTTACTAGAAACCAAATTTGATGATGCCTTGATTATAAATTTATCGCCTTCATAACTGTGAGAAAGTAAATATCTACTGTTTCAGTTGCCCACTCTGTGATACAGGCATACCACAGAAATATTGTGGCTTTGGTTTCAGACCACTGCAATAAAATAAATATTGCAATCAAACAATATTTTTGGTCTCCCAGTGCATATAAAAGGTATATTTGCTCTATACAGTAGTTTACTGAGTGGAAAATAGCATGTCTAAAAACTGTGTATACCTTAATTAAAAATACCTTATTACTAAAAAGTGCTAATAATTACCTGAGCCTTCAGTAAGTTATAGTCTCTTTGATGGTTGAGGGTCTTGATTTGATCTTGATGGCTACTAGCTGATCAGCGTGGTGTTTGCTGAAGATTTGGGTGGCTGTGGAAATATTTTAAAATAAGAGAACAATGAAGCTTGCTGCATGAATTGGCTCTTTCTTTTGCATGAGATTTTTTTATGGCATGCAATACTGTTAGACAGCATTTTACCCAGAGTGGAACTTCTTTCAAAATTGAAGTCAGTCCTCTCAAATCCTGCTACTGCATTATCAGCCAAGTTTATGTAATATTCTAAAAATTTGGCTGTAATTTCAACCATGTTCACATGTCTTTACCAGAAGTAGATTCTATCTCAAAAAAAAAAAAAAGCTACTTTGTTTGCTTATTCATAAGAAGCAACTCCTCATCCATTCAAATTTTATAGAGAGATTGCAGCAATTCAGTCACCCATGTTCAGGCTCCACTTCTATTTATAATCCTTTTAATATTTCTACCACATCTGCAGTTATTTTCTTCACTGAGGTCTTGAACCTCTGAAAGTCATCCATGAGGATTAGAATACATTTCCTCTAAACTCCTGTTAATATGGATATTTTGACATCCTCTCATGAATCACAATGTTTATAATGGCAATCAAAATGGTAAATCCTTTGAAGGTTTTCCATCCTTTTCAGGTTTTCAGGTTTTTATTTGCTTGAATCCATCACAAGAACCACTATCTATAATGACTCTACCCTTAGAAAATGTACTTGTAAATAATAAGACTTGAAATTTAAAATTACTTCTTTATCCCTGGAGTGCAGAATGGATGCTGTGTTAGTAGGCATGAGAATAGCATTACTTTCTTTATACATTTCCATCAGAGCTTTTGGGTGACAAAGTGCATTGTCAATAAGCAGTGACATTTTAAAATGAATTTTTTTTTCTAAGCAGTAGGTCTCAACAGTGGGCTTAAAATATTCAGTAAACCATAGTACTCACAGATATGACGTCATCCAGGCCTTGATGTTCCATTTATAGAATATAGTAGAGGAGATTTAGCATAACTCTTAATGCCCCTGATTTTCCAAATGGTAAATAAGCACTGGCTTCAACTTAAAATCATCAGCTATGTTACCTCCTAATAAAAGTCAGTTTGTCTCTTGAAGTTTGAATCCAGGCATTGACTTTTCTGTAGAGAAGCTATATCTTCTGAATAATTTCCTGCAGCTTCTATATCAGTACTTGCTGCAATACCTTACATTTTTATGTTATGGACATGGCTTCTTTGTTTAAACCTTATAAACAAACTTCTGCTAGCTTCAAACTATTAGGTTAGTGCAAAAGTAATTGCAGTTTTTGTATTCTGAAACTTTTGTATCTTTCAGCCTTCACAGAATTGAAGAGAGTTAGGGTTTTGCTCTGGATGAGGCATTGGCTTAAGAATGCTGTGTCTGGTTTGATCTTTTATCCAGACCACTAAAACTTTCTCCATGTTAGCAATAAGTTGTTTCACCTTTTAATCATTTGCTTGTTCACTAGAGTAGAACTTTTAATTTCCTTAAAGAACTTTTCCTTTGCATTCACAACTTGGCTGTTTGTCACAAGAGGTCTAGCTTTAGGCCTTTCTCAGCTTTCAATATGCCTTCCTCACTAGGCTTAATCATTTCTAACTTTTGATATAATGCAAAAGACGTGACTCTACCTTTCATTTGAACACTTAGAGATCTTTGCAGGGTTATTAATTGAACTTGTTTTGATATTGTTTTGTCTCAGGGAGTGGGGAGGATCAAGGAGAGAGAGATAAGGAAATGGCTGATGGAGCAGTAAAAATGCAAACAGTTATAGGTTTAGTCTGCCATTCTATATGAGTGCAGTTTGTGGTGCTCCAAAACAATCACAATAGTAACATTAAAGATCATTCATCACAGATTGCCAAAGCAGATATAATAATAAAAATATTTGAAAGATTGCAAGTATTAACAAAATGTGGCACAAAGACATACCGTCAAAAAATGGTGCCAATAGATTTGCTTGATACAGGGTTGCCCAATTTGTTAAAACAAAAAACAAACAAAAAAACATTAACTGTGAAGTAAAATAAAGGAAAGCACAAGGTATGTCTGTACTTTGTTGTAGCAGCTTGAACAGATTAATAAAGCTATTAATTTTGGGGGGTTATCTTGTATATGATGTGTATTTTTTCTCAGTGCTTTTAAGGTTTTACTTTTGTCATTGGCTTTCAAGATTTTCACTATGTTATGTCTGGGGGTAATATTTTCTGTATTTATTTTATACTGAAATTTGTTTCATTTGCACATGTTGATTTATGTTTTATGCCAAACTTGGAAAATTTCAGGCATAAAGTATTTGAACTCTTTTTTCCTTCTCTTATTGTTCTGGTAATCACATCATGCAGGTATTGGTGTACTTAATAATGGTATCCCATAATTCTCTGAGGCTTTTTTCAGTTTTCTTCATTTTGTTTCCTCTTTATTTAGATTGTATAATCTCTATCGATTTATCTTTAAGTTCATTGCTTCTCTCTTCTGTCAGCTAAAATCTACTGCTGAGTCTTTCTAGTCAATTTTTTTTGTTATTGTACTTTTTAACTACAGAATTTCCATTTAGTTGTTTACTGTAGTTTATATGTCACTATTTTCTCTGGATAAGACAGTACCATTATGCCTTTCTTTAATTTTTAGATGAGAATATCTTTAGTTCTTTGAGCATATGTATAATAGCTGCTTTGAAGTCTTTGTCTCCGAAGTCCAAGCTCTAGAACCCCACTAATGTAGTCTCTATTGCCTGCATTTTCCCCCTGGATATTGTTCACTTTCTTATTTCTTTGTATATCTCATAATTATTTCTTGAAAATTAGACATTTATATGTTATTTACTTGATCATGTGCCTATCTGCGTAAGATTTGGCTGACCTGATTTGTGGAGTGTATTCCCTCATTACTGTATAGTTTCTGATATCCCTGCTCAGAATTTTTTTTCTTGACCTTATCTTCCAGTATGGACAACCAGAGATTGTTCCTGGATCAGTATGAGTCACTTATTTGTCAAAATTTATGGTTAAGCCATTTTGGGCCATTACATTTTTACCCTTTACCAATGGATTGGTATTTGGCTTGGAATTTTGCTAGTACAGTTCGAGGAGTTTGTGTTTTCGCTTCATGGGTCACGGTGACTAGAAACTTTGATTTCCCTATTTGATCAATCTTGCGAAGATGCAAACTTTGCCATTTATCAGTTCTTCCATATTGTCAGAGATAATTGCAAATTTATTTTTTTCCTAGGGTCTTCCTAGGGTCAGAAAAATTTATTGTTCAGTCTGCATTTCATCCAAAGTTGTGGTTAAGCCCATATTGCTAGTCAGGCTTCTGCCATTTGTCTGTAGATCTAAGTGCAGCATAGGGAATATATCCAGTTGCCTAATATCTAGCTCTGAATGCTCCTGAGTAGATGCATATTCAATTCACTAACTTTCATACCTTCAGAGTTGATAATCTGATCTCAGAAGGACTTTCCTTGCTTATTTTCCTAATTTTCTGTGAAAATTCTGGTCACTCTGCCTTTTTACTTATTGCTATCAATATTATGGTGTTACCATAATCGTCTCTTATTTTTTCCCCAGTATTTCCATTGTGTTCAACAATGCCCTTAGATACAGAATTCCTCACGTACTGTTTCAAATAATGACTATCTCTTCATCAGGTGTACAGAGTTCTTGATCCTTATTGACTGTTTCATTCCCTGGGAAGAACCCTCACAACAGAACACAGGAAGTGGGGGGAGGATGTGCGGACCTTGAAGTAGTAACAGCCCTGGTCTTACTGGTTTGCCTCCCCCCATGCATGGAACATTCACGCCATGAGCAAGCTGAGACAAGCGCAGTTGTATTCCATTATTCTCATCTTGGCACTTTTGGAGTAAAGCTTTCATATTACAAGTAGGGGATGGGTAGTAGCAAAGAATTCTTTTGTCATGCCCACTCAAAATAGAGCTACTGTAGTATAAGGCTTGCAGAATAAAAAGTGCCAGTGGTCTTCCCTTCCAGGGAGAAATTACAGCCTTACTCTGGGATCCAGAGAAAAGGGAAGCTAGTCTTTTTTACCTTAATTGCCTAGGAAAGAATGGCCAGAGTTACGTTTCTATAATACTGATACGCAGGAGGAGGGAGAGGAGTAGGTCCTGGCACAAATGATGATTTGATTTGGCTGTATCCCCTTGAAATCTCATCTTGAATTCTAGTTCCCATAATCTCCACATGTCATTGGATGGACCAGGTGGAGATAACTGAATCATGAGGCAGATTCCCCCATCCTATTCTAATGATAGTGAGTTAGTTCTCACGAGACCTGATGGTTTTATAAGGAGCTTCCCTCTTTACTGGGCATTCATTCTCTCTCTTATTGCCCCATGAAGAGGTGCCTTCAGCCATGATTTTAAGTATCCTGAGGCCTCCCCAGACATGTGGAACTGTGAGTCAATTAAACTGCATTTCTGATTCAGTGCAGTGGCTTGCAGTGACTCACTCACAGCACTTTGGGAGGCCAAGGCAGGAGGATCACCTGATGTCAGGAAAATCTCACCTTAAATTGTAGTTCCCATAATCCCCACATGTTGTGGGAGGGACTAGGTGGATATAATTAAATAATGGGGGCAGCTTCCACCATCCTGTTCTTGTGATAGTGAGTTCATTCTCAGGAGATCTGATGATTTTTGTTGTTGTTGTTGAGACGGAGTTTCGCTCGTTACCCAGGCTGGAGTACAATGGCATGATCTCAGCTTACCGCAACCTCCACCTCCTGGGTTCAAGCAATTCTCCTGCCTCAGCCTCCCAAGTAGCTGGGACTACAGGCATGTGCCACCATGCCCAGCTAATTTTTATATTTTTAGTACTGATGGGGTTTCACCTTGTTGACCAGGATGGTCTGGAACTCTTGACCTTGTGATCCACCCGCCTCGGCCTCCCAAAGTGCTGGGATTATAGGTGTGAGCCACCGGGCCCGGTCTAAGATCTGATGATTTTTTAAGGGGTTCGCTCTTTCACTGGACACTCACTCTGTCTCCTGCCGCCCAGTGAAAAGGTGCCTTCCACCATGATTTGAAGTTTCTTGAGGCCTCCCCAACCATGCAGAACTGTGAGTCAATTAAACATTTTTTCTTTATGAATTACTCAGTTTTGGATATTCCTTCACAGCAGCATGAGAAGGAACAAACACAGTAAATTTTCATACTGAGATTTAGGAGATTAGCTTGAATGAATGTTGATTCATTTACTGTATGCCATATGACTATATATAAAACCTTTATTTAATTATTTAAAAAATTATTTTCTTCAGTTAAATGGTTGTGTAACAGGGAAGAAGAGGTCCTACCAAATACCTCCCTATGGTCATTCTAGAAATCTGCCTCTTTAGGTTGTATTTGGAATGTGCATTTTATTTTTTTGATTCAGATGACTTGATTGTTGAGTTTAAGATCGATTGGATATAATTATTGCATCAAACTCTGATTTTTAAAACATTTTCAATTTAGAATGATATCAATATATATAAAATAAGAGTAAAACTTGAATGATATAATAATTTTGGTCAACCTAATATCAAAGCATTTTTTTGATAAAAATGTCAAGCCAAGTTTATTGATAAAAATGCAATCATTATTTAGTTTAATTTAGGATATTTGCTCGAAAATGTTAGCTTAATAGGCTGTGGTTTTGTTATTTGTTTTTTATCATATCTGGATAATACGCAACAGATAAGCGTTTTTAAATTAACTCAACAGTAAGTTTTTAAATTCTGTATTATGCTACCCGTTTTTTACCTATGAAAATTGTTCAGATGTGTTATTCATACTGGTGAATTGCTAAAACTTAATTCTCAGTCCTTTCTGTTTTAAAATGCTTGTTTGAACTTGTTTAAACATAGTCTGTGACTATGCCTATCACATTTCAACAAATGGATCAACACATCCCTATACAATTGAATCACTTATTAACACTACACATTACTTTCATAGCTAAAGTATATTTGCCTCTATTTAAAGTGTATTCATGATACAGAATTATATATAAGCCTAATAAACTCACTTTGGAAAGGGAATTTATATTAGTAATTTATGACTTAAATGTAGACCTAATAAAACCAAGAGAAAGTTAATTGTTAAAATGGAGGTTTGGTACTAGTTAACGCAAACAGGTATCAATGACTAAGTAACTTTGGAGGGGGTCTACATTGAACTAAACTCTGGAAGAGTGATAAGATAGATCAAAGCACTGAACCTAGAGTGAGTTTTTGCACACATGAAAGGAAAAAAAAGTACACATGAATTCCAGTCACATAAAACTGTCAACTCCAAAATTTACTGCTTGCATGGTCAATCAGTTGAACAGCATTATTTTGTGATGTATTATTACATATATAAGCTATCTCTTATGGCTTTTGAAATATAACAAACAAAACAATAATCTTATTTTTATGACATGTTTAATGGAAGAAAACAGCAATAAAATTCATCCAGACATAAAACTGATTATAGATAAGTATATGCTGTTTTAAAATTTTTATTCTTTTGGTAATTTTTTTATACATTGTCAAGTCTGCTAAATAATGAAATCTTATCTTATTTATGGTTTGAGACTGCAAATAGCTCTCCAATTGTAAATACAAACTTAAAAACTATGGAAATTAATTCAACTGCACCTAAAATGCTATGATGTAAGCTTTTGTTTTACAGATAGTCAGTTAAAAACACATAGTTGCAATACTAAAATAAAATGAACCATATTTTCACATAATTTTTGTTTCCCAATTTCTGTGAAGTAAGATAATTTGTACAAGCTTCATGAAAACTATATAGGAAAACTATATAGGAATTTAATTACTTTATATTGTTTTCAATATTCTTTAAATGTTAAGAAATCATACTTGCCATTGGAGCAATTAAATCTTTTAAAAATTAAAATTCAAATTAACTGATAATGAAAATACTGGACACACATTATTTTGTTTTTATAGTATGTCTCTGAGTTGGGATAGACATTTTAAAAATAAACCGCCTGAATATTTAAAATAGACAGAAAGGAAGTGAATAGGAAAGTCTCCGAAGAAAAATATTAAATATTGTGGTCTACTGAATATGTGAATTATACTGAACAGTTTATCAGAGATGTGTCAAAGATGCATGTGGTGCTGAAATTTCATTTTTCTCTTCATTGTATGAGCTGAAATGTTCTCCGCATATAAATAGCTCTTTATTTTGTGTTTGATAGCCATAGTCACATTTGTGACTCTAAAAATTAACTCTATATCCAACTGAAAAATACTAATCCCTAACACAAAACTGAGAAATGTTGTTTATTATTTTTTGAAACAATTTCTTATACATTGCTAAAACCTGTGAACACTAGTCAACAGTTATAGAGTAGGTTTTCAATTACCATACATATCACCCTGAGAGATAAGAATCACACTCAAACTGATTTTCCACAATTTAATATCCTTATTTTCAGGTTTGATTATGAATTTTGTAAACAGTAAAATTTAGCATGCATGTTTCATTTAAAATTTCCTTAGCAAGAAACCTCTTTTTTCCCCAATGACTTTCAGTTTTGAAAGGAAACACTTTCTGAGAACAATTTGTGGTTAATACCTTTCAGTGGGCATAATCCCACTGAGAAGTGCTCTAGCTAACTTGCTCTGGGTTGTGTTCCAACTTAGTTTAAGGGACTTTAGGGGACACATTCCTGCTGATTCCACTGTTCTTTCCTGTCTTCCTTTTTTTTGTAATCTTGACCCAAAAACTATTTTAAGTGATGTCTGATTTGGCTTCCTGTGGTGCTCAAATGTTCACTGACAAAGGATTATTGAAAGAATGTGTGACTCTCCCTTTCTTTTCTTGAATTCAGTTTCTGATGTTGATATTAATGTGAAAGGGTCATCCACAAAGAGACAAAGAATACTAATGTTACAAGGCTTCTCAGCTCTTCTCCTTTATCTCAGTTGGTGGACTCCAAACCAAAGAGATCAAATATCTTCTATCACCTCCTTAAAAACATCACCATCTGTGTCATCACTGGCCTTTAGGCTGTGAGAATTCTTCCAAAAGTGTTCCTCTGTCTGTACAGTCCATCAATTGAAAGTGATAGAACCATGGGATTTTGGAGCTAAAGAATACCTTAAAGGTGAAATAGACCAGCCCCCTTATTTATAGAGTTGAGAAATTGAGGATTATAATGCATAGGTTATTTGTCCATGCACATGGACAAAGATAAAGGAATGGACGAGAAAGCAATATTTCTAAATTCAGTATTTCAGCAATGCAACTGCACACTGCACTTGTATTAGGGCTATGTTTTCCCTTGTTTCTTTAATACCTATGGTCATCAAATCTTGTTCAGGCCCTAGTGAATTTTCTGATATAATTGAGTTAAATGGATAACAGGCTTTAACATTAAGGACTCACTAAACAATTTTAAATCACAAGGAACCTAAATACCTCAATATTATTTGCTTTTTCTAAACATGTCACCTTTCCTATCTAGCAAAAAGTGGTAGTTGCTTTTACTTAAAAGAATAACAAGAAGTGTTTAGTGAAGAATAAATTAAGGTCTTAAGTAGATGACTGTGGGAATAGTGAATATTGACTCTCAATCAAGGATATGTACCACAATAGGATTCTTTGGATTCATAACAATACTGTTTATTAAATAAGTTCAGACTGACTTTAAATCACCATGAAGACTGCAAAAATTTTTAAAATCAGGAAGATTTTTAAATTATATAGCTTTTAGAAGTGTAGGTCAACTTGAAAACAACATGACTCAGCATGAGTCATACAAGTAAAGTTTTTTGGTAAATTATACTTTAATGAGAACTTCAATGTAAAAGTAACTCACTTGGTAAAAGTAACTCACTTTGTCAAAGAAACTTACCAAATTTTCCTTCAGTGGAGCAATAGCACATTTCAACTGAAGAGAGACCAGAGTGAAGTATGTACTTCATGTGTGATATGATGTAGACATGTGTATTGTCTATTTCAAAGAAAAGAAAAATAATCTTTTCATTTTGAGACAGAGGGGAGATTCAGAGAATCAAGAGTGAGACTACACAGTAAGTGATTTTCCTAAATATGTTGAAAGAGATGCAAATTCCCTTAGAGAGCATCCAGTCCTAACTTTCTCTGAATGAGGGTAGAGGGAACACTGATTTAGCCTTCTCATTAAGGTAATCTAATTCTTCATGAAGTTGCCTCTTCAATTCTTAGCTTAGGTTTTATATCTTATTCTACAGATCGAGTGAAAATCTACATCCCCGTATCTGACTAAACAGATACTTTGCTGTTTTCCATAAATATTAGGTTTAATTCCAAAAAAATATTTTTACCATTAAGGGCAATTTCTATTTATCAATGATAAATTAGAGTGAAATTAATAATATTCAATATTCATAGCCAAAAAAGAATTATTTTGGCTGAGAATATTTTTCATAATTACTAAATTATATACATTGTGCCACCAGTTTTATTTCTCCTGTTTATTTAAATATTTAAGAGTTTCTAGCTCTAAGTTCTTAGAAAAGATGAAAACAGCATATTCATATATAATCAAGTTATAATTTTATATTGATTGATATATTCATAGTGAAAAGAGCATTTTCATTGATGTGCTTGGCTTGAATTAAGAATCCTAGAGAATTATATTTTTTAACACTGAAAAAATGATTGCTTAACAGCAATTGTTCAGTGTGAAGTACAATCAGTGTTTTTAAATGTTATTTGAAAAATGTTGTGTATTTCGTTTTCAAATCTGCTTCCTATACAATAATTTTATGTTCTAACTGTGGAAAATCTGTGTTATTTTTAAAGTGGTTGAAAACGGTATAATACAAAGGCAGTTTACCAAATGTTCTGGGCCGCATACATTTCTATGCAGTGTCATGTGCAATCTTTGAAATGTCTGTTAAGAGAGAGAACGTCAAATGGATGATACTCATGCTTTGATTAATTTAGAACTTTCTGTGAAAAGCTATGTCCAGTTCAAGTCCCCAAGCCTTTCTCCTTATAAATGCCACTTTTTGAAATTGGAGGTGAAATGCTTGAATTCTAATACCCAAGTATTCAGATGCATAAAAATGGTGGTAAGAGCAGAAGCAATCTTCTCAAACAAACTAGCTCAAGTTCATCTGAGTCTATGAGCCTTTTCCTACTCAGGTAAAAGAATTTCTCCTAATCTGAAATATGTTGTGATAGCTATACAGTTCTGGGCCAGGTGCAGTGGCTCACGCCTGTAATCATTTTGAGAGGCCACGTGGGGTGGATCACCTGAAGTCAGGAGTTTGAGTGTAGGCCGGTCAACACAGTGAAACCCGATCTCTACTAAAAATACAAAAAAAAAAAAAAATTAGCTGGACGTGGTGGCAGGCACCTGTAATCCCACCTACTTGGGTGACTGAGGTAGGAGGATTGCTTGAATCCAGGAGGCAGAGGTTGCAGTGAGCTGAGATTGCACCACTGCACTCCAGCCTGGGTGACAGAGGGAGACTCTGTCTTAAAAAAAAAAAAAAAAAAGCACCTAGAGGGATTCCCCATAAGAAGAGCCCAAGGTGCTTCTTTAAAAAGGTGCTTTAAAGAGGTGCTTCTTTAAAAAGCAAAATCCATGACCTTATTCAGGGATATCATCTAGAGAATGTGATACATGCAGTAGCACAGGGAACCATGCTCAGGAGGGCTACCACACTTGGTTTTATGTCATATTTTCACCATCTTGAAATTTTTAATAGTTTTATTTTTGGACTCGTGTTTTATAAGTGAAGTCAAATGAAACCATTCAGCACATGCATGAGGCGAGGGGATACACGCAATACGTTTGTCCATTATTGCTTGCCGCACCATTTACATATAGCATCTGTGAACATGTTAAATGTTCTTAATATGTGCATCTTAAACTGGCATTGCACAATATAAAAATAAATGTAAAATTCATTATTAATTTAATTTTTTAATTTTTCTTTACTTAAAACAATATTACATATCAAATAATAGCCACCATGACAAGATAAAAGAGAAAGCCTACCAGAAAAAAGAAAAAACTTTATATTTTAGTATTTAATGACAATATTTTCTGCTTTTTTGAGCAAGGGCTTCCATGATTTCATTGTTCCTAGACCTTGAAAATTACTCTTTTTTCAACAGGTCTAGGGTGAGACTGGACATCTGAATCTTTATCAAGCTTGTGATTCAGACAGTACATTAAACACATTCTCTCTTTAGCACTCATTTGAGTCCTGTGAAATATACTCCTTTGTTATTTGTGTTTACATGAATGTAACTCAGAACATACAAGATTACAAGGTCTATCAAGGCAAGATATACGAAATAATTTTAGGTCTCTTCCTATGATGTTTTTTAAAGAAAATATTTATATATCAATAAAATTATAAAGCGACACCTGGTGACAGTCTTACCAAGCAGTGATAATTTTTTCAAAATACACAATAAGACTGAATTTAGAAAAAAAAAAACATAGTTCTGTTGTTATACTCATGACCTAATTTAACATAGTATCCATTAAATTACAGTTCTGTAACTAAAGTTCGTTCCATTTCCACCTACAAATTTTCAACATAAAGCATTTTCCCCAGTTCTTAAAAGGTACTTACAATTAAAATGAAATATGGAATGAATATACAGTTGTCCCTCGTTATCTGTGAAAAATGGGTTGTCACCCCTCTCCCATGACAAAGCAGACACTCAAGTCTCGTTTTAATGTTATATTTCATATGACCTATGCACATCATCCTACGTACTTTGTATCACCTATACATTACTTAAATAACACCTAACACAATGTATATGTTATGTAAATAGTTATTATGCTGTATTTTTATTCGTATTTTTATTGTTGTATTGTTATTTTTGTTTTTCCAAATATTTCAAACCAAATTTGGTTGAATATGCCAATTCAGAGAGCTGACTCCATGCAGATTCACGTTTTACAGCAAAATTTTCATGAAGGATTTTAGTGGGATATATTTTTCTCTAAATGATATTTTACGTGTAAACTCACTGTTATTGAACAATTTTTGTCAGAAATGGCAGGAGACCAGAGTCCCACCCACCAGGATTTAACCTACTTTTTTATCTACATCCCTTGAGGCATTGTCTGAAAAGGAGGTGTTGAGTTTCCAAATAATGTAATTGCAAGATGGTCAATTCCAAAAAATAAAAATAAAAATAAAAATTACTCTTTGTAAGGTTTATGATATACTACCTTTCTAGATAAGTTAAATTTAGAAACTTAAAAGTAAATTACATTAACTTTTATTAACTTAAAGTATCTTGAAATTTTAAATTAAACAAATTTTTAAATTAAAATGCCTTAGAAACACTGGAGGAAAGATTCTTAACATTGCTAAGAAATTAAAATTTGGAAATATATTTTTAAATAAGCTTAGTTTTTAGAAAATAAGTGTTTAAATAAATTCAAAGCCAGTGACAACCTGAGTCACCCATGAGGCTGAACTTTGCTTATTTCCCCTCTACTTCTAAAACAAAAAAACAAAACAGAAAATTATTTAGTTTGGAGTTTTGCCAACTTATCTTTACAGAAAGACACCCCTAAGGGAACTGTCTTACAAATGAGGATGTGAGAAGTTATTCGTAAATTCAGCATCCCTTTTTAAAAATGTCTGAGAAAGTGTATTATAAATGAGTGCTCCATAAGGTATAATCATTGAAGATTAAATATTGCTGATTTACTTACTGTAGATTACATATGGGTTTCAGTCTTATTAAAAAAAGGTGGTCTGGGTAATAACAACAGATGGATGGATGTGAAATGCTCAGGGACTTACAGTATTCCAGGTCAGTAAACTGTGAACTTAGGAGAACTTCAATGATAGTTCATAATAACTCATTTGGAGCTGTTACAGTCAGTTAGGTTAAAATTCCTGTTTCAGTAATGTCCTACATATGGTTGGACAAGGCAGATAAAAGCAAGTTTGTTCCTAACAGTGAGATGACAGTTGATAGCCCCAAATCGTAGATTTCAGTCAGGTTTTACTGTCCCAAGAAAACTGTATTATTTTATTTGAGACTATATTTGTGAAAACCTAACTTGGAGTAAATATTTCCTACTTTTCAAAAATCGTCAATTTTATAGGTTTTCACTCTTGAATCAAGACTACAATTTCTATGGGTCTACTTCAGTAACTGATCAATGAGTTTTAAGGGTGCAATGTGATTTTGTGAAGTTACCTGAGTTATCTGACATCTCCAGGCAGTAGTTTTTTCTGTATGTAGAATGTGACTAAATTATACCAGAAAGGTTTTTTTGAGTAAAAATTTATGCAAATGAGTGCTTCCTATATATTCCCTTCCATAATAATAATTGTTGCAGGTTAAAATTAAGAAACTATGGAAAGGAAACATTTTTATGCTAATAATTTAATAAATTTTTCTTATTGGATGCTAACCCATGGGTTTTTTGAAGAAAAAATATATACATATATATGTACAAATTTTAGAAATGTACTCCTTCTATATATACATTCCTTATTTGTGCTAAAAATCTAGAAATGATTTCAGAGCCGATTCGTTGAAAAAGCTTGACAATGCATTTCGTGAAGAGGATGGAAGATAAAGTTCATGGGGGTGGAAATTGGTCATGAATAGCTGAGATGATCTGTAGTAATAAAAACATTGGCGCATCTGCTATTGTGCTCCCCGTCCTGTGAAGGAGAGCTGGATAGCCATATAGAATGCTGTCTTGGACTTGCAGTTCCATTACTATTGAAAATGAAGGTACTGACCTTGTCAGAAATGGACTTACACGTTTTTTCCTTGCTTAACAGGAATCAAATATTTAAGGTGTGATGCCCAGGACTACTTCAGAGAGGGTAAGATTTCAGTAGCTCCCATTATTCATTCTCTTATCACCTTCTAGATAGCCACCTTTTGCTCACGCAAGTATCATGAATATGTTAGCCTGTATGTTGCATACAGGTACCTGCCCATAGACATGCATGTGCAAGGTATCCAGTTCAAATACTGCATTAAAGGAAAATTATTATTTTAAAAATTGCTTTCACTGCTATTCTTTAAAAAATAATCCATAATGACAGACAAAATAAACTAATAATGAACGTGTCCTAATTATACTCTAAAGATACTTCAGCTTGATAGCCACCCGGTTGAAACTTTTATATTCCCCAATACATTTTTGTTCATTATTTCCAACATCAGCAAAGATTTCAGAGATAAATTAATGTTTGACAGACCTCCAATTACCTTATCTTAACCTCTGCTTTTCTCTTCATTTAAATCACATATTCAATCATTATGGAAACAAGTTTTGATAAAAGATGAATTATTTTAAAAACTCAGATGATCTTATTTTAATTTTTGTCCTGCCCCTTTATTCTATGGAGTAAATGAATGAGAGAAGAAATATTAAAGAGATGCTTATGACTGTTAATTCGTATAGAAATATACCCAGTAAACAAAAATCCAGAAATGCCTTTAAGACATTAAAAGACATATTGCTCTGAGCACAGGTGACATGCCAGATACATCCTATAAACTGAAACAACTTGACAGCATTCAGTACTCTCTAGCCCTTTCGTGACCCTGATAATTTTTCTTGGTACCAATTGACTCTACTAAATATATATTTACTCCATAAGCATCCACAGCAAAGGAATATGGGTAGTAATATTGTTGATACATGGAGTACAAGACATTCTCCTTTTTTTTTTCCCAGTTGTGCTGGCATTTGCTGACAGTTGTAAAAACTTGTTGTTGTTATATGCAGAGACAACTCCAAAGGCATACAGGGAACAGATGTATGCTATCATAGTAACAAGGTGCCACTTTTAAAAATTACTTCTCAGCTTAGGGCTACATTTAAACCTTCAGGTACAGTTCATGAAACTCATAATGTGGGAGAGTGAGTGCTAGCGGTGTCTTTGAGAGTCTCTAGGGGAAAGGACTCTGAGTTATTGTTATCATTATCACCATCTTGCTAACTGAATCACAGTTAGTGCCACGATTATTACACCTAAGGGAGTGACTTACTACCCTCTAGGTTGAAATAAAGGGCAAAATGAGATTCTTCCATTGTAGGATGGTGGAACAAATTCAGGCCACACTGAGAAAAAGACATTCTATTCAATCTCAGTCTTTTAAAAATAGAAAACTGAATTAATCTGAATGTGGAATTCTCAGTTTGGCCATATAAACTAATTGAGCATACGTTTCAACTAAACTGAATACAGACGGAAAGCCTTTGTAGAGTTAGATACATTCTTCTAAAATATATGTATGTCTTATTTTTATAGAAACAAAACAATAGGCAAGAAGATTTCATACAAAAGCAGAGTCATACCTAAATATGAAAGGACATAAATGTGCCTCAGATTGTATTCTATTTTATCTTGCAGTCAGTTACACTGCAAAATCGTAAGATGCAGTTGAAGTAATTCAATCAAGTAAAGTGAGAGTAATATTGATGAAAACCACTTTCATTTCTATTGACTCATAAACATTAGAGTGTAAATGTGTAGACTTCTTTTCACACCCTATAGATAGAACTGACTGTTCTAACTTTAAATATCTGGAAAGGAAATATAAATTGCATGTTACACTTGCACCTGAAACATAAAATTGTCACTCCGTTTTGATGATGAAAAGTTGAGCCCTTTTAACAATGCCTTATTTTTCTCTGGAATTGTATTTTTCACTCTGTTCCCTGATGTAAATTTTGTTTCTTATTTCTATTATTTGTTTCTGATTGCGACCCCAATTTATTTTGCATAGAATTGTTAAGTGCCTTGTCTGTTTGTAGTAGTTCAAATGTAAAATAGCTAAAACAGATAACCCTTCAAAGTCAATTCTGGCCTTCTGCTTTCATATTTATTTATAAATGCTGTAGTCTGAAAAATGGTTAAAAGATGAAAATGCCACAGGGCCAGTTTTCTTAATTACTTTCTGAATAAATCTTAAATGATTGGGACATTTAAAACACTTGAAATATGTTTAAATATAATTAAACTAGACTACCTCTTTATAGGAGAGAGTAGAGGATACTGGGATGAACAATTTTGATTTTAAGTGTGAATCACGGAAATAAAAGTGGCTGTGCTTGATCATTTACTCAGCACTGGAGGCAATAATCAAGTTTCACAAATCAATTACACCTTGGAAGAGTGATGGCAGGGAGCAGAGGCTTTATCAGAAAATCTCTGTGTTTTGTATCCATTCGTCTCTTTGTATTTTTAGACATAAATCTGTAACATAGAGTGTGTATCCAGACAACATCCTCTCCTCCCTCCAGGTATTGACTGCACAACAGAATTTGTGGATGAGTACCTGAGGGAAAATTTGTAAGCTGAGTAAAAATTGATATTATTACATTAAAAGAAGATTTATGCTTTAAATATATATATATCTTCAGAGTAACAGAGGATTTAGGAGAATATATCAATTTTATGAAATATTTTGTGTCATATATGGATGTTAATATAGATAGCTAGGAAGATGGATCCATTTATATTTTACAGTTGTGTAAAACATATTTTACATATTAACCTAGGTTTTATTATTAGCAAACAATGGTAGTTTTATTTCAGTTTAATGTAAATCAAAATTTCTGTGTTTGGATTCATGTCAGATAAGAAATGGAGCAATTTTTTTCTGTTGATTTTCTAGGTAAACACGTATTTTCTGTTTTAAAAGCTGTCAAAATGAACTTAACATTAAATTGCTTAGATATTGTATTTCCTGACATTAATCCAGAGCAGTATTTTTATTGCATTTTGGTTTAATATCGACTAAAAACTTCTGAATGATATGGATACAGGGGACATGTCAGTTATCTGTCGTAATATTAATTCAGCACTCAATGAATGTGGCTCCAAGAAATACAAAACTTAATAGAAGTTGGAGGAAAAAAAAATTCCTTTTCTTTCATTTCTAACATGTCAAATTGATAGGCAACGCAATGTCAAAACCATGTATACTATAAATAGTTTATTTAGTGAAAAATAGGTGAATTGTATAGTGAATAGGAACAGGGCTGACAGATTTTTTTTTTTTTTTATAAAATGTGGTAGTTTTGCCCTTATATTTATTTAACTTGAAGGCCATTAAAAATAGTATAGTAAAGACTATAAAACTTGAAGAGTTACTAAATACTTGTTTGTGGTTGATACTTATACATTTGGTCCAGGTTGATACAGGTTATACTCCCCCTGAGTAACCAAGTGTATGGCTTGGAGAATTGCTTACCTTTTAAAAACAACAAAATAAAATAACTGAGTTGATGTATTTATAATATGCTGAGGTCCTAGTTCATCTCATTGACTATGAATGTGCTGATGATGGCAGATACACACACCCATTCAAAAGTCTTTAGAATTTAATAATTTTTTCACTTGCTTAAACATTTATCAGTAATATCTATATATATAATATATATATGTGTTTATATATTCTATAGTATACTACAGAACATAGAATATATATTACTATACCATATACACATGCACTATATATATATATGGGACATATATGTGTGTGTGTGTAATAATAGGCCACTTGGAATGTCTAAACAATTACAAAACATTAATTTTTAATATTCATTTTTATATCATTTTGTTTTCACTATATTGTGCTATTGTCCATGTTTTATAGGTTTTTGAAGACCTAATCTTTCCTTTGTTTCATGCATTGTAAATGCAATAGTTAATTTGGGTAATCTGTATGTACTTGTTCTTCTGATGCCATATACTTGCTTGTTAAAATTATACATTCAATGTTTGCTTGAGCCATTAAGTTTTGTGAATGCTATCCTGTTGAAAGCCATTATTATAAGTGGATATTATCCAATCATTTCCATCCCTGAATGGAGGATATCATTATGAGAATTTTCCAATGGATGACCTAAAGAAAAAGTTTCATTAGTTTTGTTTGAAGGAAATGCAAAGAGATTGGCATTGCCAAGTGATATGTATCACTGATATAAAAAATTATGTCTTGTTTTCACTGCATTTGGGATTTTATTTTGATTTCAAAAGAAATGCAATTTTGAAAAGTGAAGTAAAACATATAACTACATTAAAAGATATATGTTGTGATTAGTAGAAAATTCAAAAAGCAATGACTTTATTTCTCAATGCCAGGAGATAAGGAAGACAACCAAATAAATGCTAATTATTTCAGTAATCCTGCCACCAAAAGGCTAGAAGCTTGCATATGAGAATTTAACATGATTCTGTGTCTATTCTCAAAAGACATTACACATTTATGTTTATATTGAAAGTAGTATTGATGCTCTTTGTTTTGAAAGTCTTGAGTTCACATGGGTGTTACATACTATATTCCATAATATAGTCAGGTGTTTACGTTGTCAGATATCAATTAGCAGTGTCCTCTTAAATGGATAATTAAGATTTAATAAGAAATTTCCTTTTGCCAGATGACCTCACAAATGTTTAGGGTATAAAGCCCTACGTACAACATTGTGCCTAAGTGGGTCAAAAATGAAGTGTATCACTTACAATAGGTTTGAACTTTTGGTGGATAACAGAAGAACAAAAGTCTCCTAGATCAGTCTTTCCTAAAATTTAATCATAGGAACAGTATTGCTGCAAAATTCAGTAGGTACTTACATGACACATGCCCAGGTACACAAACAAAAGTAAAGACATGCAACATACCAAACACAATTTTATGGTCAAAAATATTGAAAAACTCTTCATTAAACAGAGGTAAATAAGCTTCTTCGCTGTACAAATTCTCAGACTGTAAAACAATAATTTAAACTTTCTGAATCCAAGATATGCATACAATAGGAAAGGTATTATAAAATACATTGACCATAGGACACATTTTCCATGGACTATCACAAAGAAATATAATTGTCTGAAATTCTTAAGAAACAATGTGAAGATGTTTGTTTTATTGACACTAAATCAAATTGGCACTTTAAAACCACATGTTACTTTAAACTCTTATTAGAGTTTATCATTATAAGCACTTCACTATGGGCTTCTAGCATCTTGTGCTTTCCTTCTCATCTGTATCTTTCCATTCACAGAAGGAAACAAGTGACCATTTTCTATACAATCTACCAAAATGCTAATTTATTACAAGAGCTTTCTCCCTTTATCATACTTCAGCTTCATAATATGAATCAAAGCTCTTTTTCCCCTTTACAGAATGGAGGAAAATAAGGTTTTATTTATGTCTAATTGCTAACATAATATAAGGAGAAAATATATTATGGAGAGATGGAATCTAATTTGGGACTAAAATGGCCCCAAAGAGTATTCATATTCCTGGTAAAACCACCTTTTCCCAGCTTTTACATTATTCACATCAAGGATGAAGGTAGAGCATCTGAACATTCCTTACACATATGGTGAAACCACCACTTCTGTTAATCCCCAACCATTTCTGTCCATGAACTATAAACTTTCTAAAATATATTTCTATACGACAGCCTAATTTGAACAAGTCAACACATTCACATAGCGAATCTTCAAAATTTATCCGAATGCTTTCTGTGTCCTTTTAAGCCATTCAGTGCTTTCTTATCACCTGGACTCTTAAGGACTCAAGGTTCTGTATATCTCTGAAGTGACTCATTCTCTTACAATGTAAACTCCTCCTATATGACCACTGAATATACAAAGTCGTGTATACCCTCCTTTTGTCTCAATGTTTCTTCCACTTCCTGTTCTAACTGAAATCTAGCTATCACCTAGGGACAGTGTTTCCCAAGCAGTGCTCTCAAATAATCTTTCACACACATCCCAAGTTGCACCAGTCCTGGAGTTAAAACAGGTTTCTATCCTTCCCTAAAACAAACAAATGAACAGCAATCTGTTCATACAATCCAATAATATTTATCTCCTGGCTACCTCTCTAACACATTTATTACCATTCTTGCTTTTTCTTAGTATGTGTCAGACAACCTTGCTTCTTTTCTAATCCTCAGACACGCTGTCCACTCACTAGTCTCAAGGCTCTGTATATACCACCCTGTGCTATAATGCTTTTTGCCCAGTACCTGTGTGAATTGCTCCTTACTCAATTGGTTCAAAGTCAGTACCTGAGAGAGGCTTTCTCTTATTTCCTCATCTGAAAGATCATCCCACTTCACACTACATTAAACAGCTTTAATTTTTCTTCATAGTGGTTATCAGTCTCAGAGATTTTTGCTTATTTATTGGTTGTTTTTGTAGAATAAATGAAAAATTGATGTATATAATTATGTATGTATGTATTTCCCTGAAATGGCAAATACAAAAAAACATTGATAACAAATTTCTAATAGGCTTTCAGGTTAATTGGAAAAACTCAGATTTTCTGTTGTTTCACTTCACTAACTAATGAATACCACAATTAAGTGTCTCTTTAATTAAAAAACAATTTTAATGTATGTGACCAAAATTGTTTACCCTAGCAGCTTATTCTGATATGTTAATTTCAAATTCATTCATCTAAAATGGAAATCATCATTACTTGTAATGAAATCAAAAGGTTATCTGGCTTGAAAAGCTCAAGATGAATAAAAGCATTCCTAAGTACAAAAAGAATAAAGACTCTTAAGAAGGAAATGTATATTTTTTTTCTCTTATCTGTGTTTTCAACTGAAGTGTAATGCTTCCTCATCTCACCTTTGGGGAATCAAAAATGAGAACTCAACAGGGAGGAAAAGTGTGATAGTGTAGGTTGTTTGCTCCTGAAAACTTATTAAATTCTGAGAGAAAACAAGATTCAAAATAATTGAAAATGCTGATTTCCAATTTGTCTTGTTTTTGCCAGTGGAAGTTATGGTTGATCAAGAAAAATATAAAATTAACAAATAACATGATGTACCTATAAAATGTGCTTTTTACTTACAAATCACTAAGTATTTTATATTGGTTATATTCTCTCTCTCTCTCTCCACACACATACACACTCGCAGAGTGAGAAAGAAATGTGTGTTTAATAAATACAATGTATATCCAAAAACACAGTTTTCTGAATTTCCAAACATGTACCATGGGTGGAATTAGTAATAAACCCATGAACAGGCAGCATATATTTTGAAAGCCTTTGCTCTAAGCAACATGATTTATGTTTTGTACTGACAAATCTGCTGTTGCTGACTTCAGTGAATTTGATGTTTTTACAGATTGCTGGCGTGTTAATCATCAAATGAAGAGAATCTTTCCTTTTTTTTTTTCTAAATTGGGTATCTTCTTTCTGGGAAAAACTGTATGCCCCTCCTACTGTTCTCTTCCTAACTCAAAGACTGATGATTATCAGGCAAGTCTAATTTTACTGTGTACATAAGATTGACTTCACTTTTTTCCTTTTCCTTCTTTCTTTCTTTCTCTCTTTCTTCCTTTCTTTCTCTTTCTTTCTTCCTTCCTTTCTTTCTCTCTCTCTCTCTTTGTTTTTTTTAAAGGTTCTTACTCTGTTGCCCAAAGGCACAATCTTGGCTCACTGCAACCCCCACCTCCCAGGTTCAAGGGATTCTTCTGCCTCAGTCACCCAAGTAGCTGGGATTATAGGCATACACCACCATAACTTGTTAATTTTTGCATTTTTATTGGAGACCGGGTTTCACCATGTTGGCCAGGCTGTGGTTTCACTTTTACTAATTGGTTAAGACTTCCCCAGTTTATTGAACAAATAGTACAACCTCAGTTCTAACACTTGACCCCTAATGCCACTTTTATAAATCTTCTTTATCTACAATTCCACTAGATTGGCTTTCCAGTCTGAATGCAGGTAATGGCTTTACACAACCAAACCAAAACAAACTATATTTTTAAGTGCCAAGACATTTGGATGATGACAAAATCAATTTTGCTCTCTGTGGTTACATATACCATAAAAGTTGTTTTCAAGCAATGTTCCTTTCTCACATGGAAAGTGTCTAATACAAAGGAAAGAATATAAAGTCCTAAAATTATTTAATATGCTTTAAAGAAATTGTTAGATCAAATTAAACTTGGAATACAAAAACTGGGGATGATATGTAAAAGGCATATATATTATTATTTTATTTATTAAAATGTCATTCTTATCTCTAAAATGAGAGGGTTTATAAGAAACTTATAATCTATTGGGTGAAAACTTGTTAGGTTTAGTAGAGAAAAGTCTTACAGTAGCATTAGCTTTCTTCATCTTATTCAATTATTTGCATGATTTCCCAGCATATTCTTCCCAACTACAAATAAACAAAAAATTATTGCTTAGTTTGAAGATGCATGGAGACATTAGTGTCACCTGAGGGTGTCTCAGGACTCACAGGCATGGCTTGTCTCTCAATATTAGGCAAATGATTGGATCAATGTATCTCTGGGTCTTCCTTTTACTTGCAAAGATACAAAGACAATTTTGTTATTGAGCTGAATAAATGCACAAAAGTTACTGTACAACAATCTTTATGCTAATAAAGTTCTACAATATTGTTTCTCTCTTATTTTATGTATTCTCTTTTGAGATATGAATATTAGACCTTCTAATTTTTATCCTCTATGTTTCATGAATTCTTTATTTCAACTGCTAGGCTACTCTGTTGCATTCTGGGTAAGTTTGTAAATAGCTCTCTATTTCATCAACTCTCTACCTTTAGTATTGTCTAAAATGTCATTTAACACATCTCCCAGTCATCTCAATTTTTTACAAAGCCATTTGTTAACCCATTTTCAAATACATTCCCTCTCTCTCCCAATTCCCTGCTGAGTTAAGTGCTATCTTAAAAAATTTTACTATGTGTGTGAAAATATGGAAAATATATACTCTAGGTATTACTAATATTTTGTTTATGCTTTTTACATCTATGTGAAAAATATGATTGGTCTTTAAATGTTCTTCATGATGTCTTTGCATGAATTTTGTATTGGGTGGAAATGTCTTATTTGGAAGACTGGAACATCTATCTTGAGTATGAGTACTTTTATAAGTATGCAGTTTCTTGAATTTTCACCAAGAGAACAAATCCAAACAGAAACTGCCAAGGAAATCAAATATTACAGTATCAAGAACTCCATCCAGATCTCATTTCTAGCTCTTGGTTTCTCTCTTCCTTGAAGATGACCACTATTCTTACCTAAAACAAAATAGATTGGTTATAGCCATTTTTATTTTGTTCTGTTTGTTAACCTTCATATGAATGAACTATGTATTATCTGGTATTTAAAACCTAACATGAGGTTTGTAATATTCTTTCTTCTTGTGTTTTACAATAGTGTCTTGTTTCAGTATAAGGGCATTGTATGGATGTGCCACAATTTATTTTCTCTTCTACTGGAGATAAGCACTTGGATTTTTCAATTTTCTGACTATTATAAATAATGCTGCTATAAATAACTTTGCAATACCTTTTGTGTGCACATTTATTTCTGTTGGGTGTACACAGGGAAGAAATTGTTGGATCACAGATTCTGTCAAACAGTCTTTCTAAGGGGCTAAGTCAATTTCAAATCCAATAGACACATTTTAAGTATTAATTCACTGTAATTAATAGTGTTTTACTTATATTTTCTATTTCATTTTTTGTTCATTTAAGTAAACAATAGTTTTTGGAGGCTGCTACTTTATCTAAGCTTTTTCACTGTTGGCGTAAAGAACTTTCTCATTTTATAATTGTTTTCTTAATTCTTTATTTTTCCCCTTTATCTGTTATTCCTGAGGCCTGCCAATTTTTCGGTCTTATCAAATAATCGTATCTGCTTCTGTTGACTCTACTTTAATTTTATGATTATCCCATTAACATCTGCTTATTTTTAAATTGTTTCTTCTCTTGTACTTATTTTGCTTTAATTTCATTGTTAGGTTTTAACTTCTTTGTTGGATACTTTTTAAAAAATCAGCTTTATTAAGGTATAGTTCACCTGCAATAAAGCACACATATTAGGAATATACAATTTGATACTTTAAAATCAACTTTTCATTTTAGAATACATTTAGATTTATAGGAAAGTTGCAAATACAATACAGAGAATGCTTACATTCCAGAGGAAACTTCGCACCAGTTTCCTCCATTATTTACATGTTACACTAATATGGTGCATTAATCACAATTAATAAACCAATATTGATATATTATTGATTAAAGTTCATCCTTTAGTTAGATAGTTTTAGATTTTACCTAATGCACTTTTTCTATCCCAGGGTCCCATCCAAGATACTGTGATGCATTTATTCACCATGTCTCCTTAGATGCCTCTTAGATGTGACAGTTTCTCATACATTCTTGTTTTTGATGTCCTTGAGAATTTTAAGAAGTGCTAGTAATTTGTAGAATGCCCCTCAATTGTAATTTGTTTGATGATTTTATCACAATTAGACTGAGGTAATATGTTTTGAGGAGTAAGACCACATATATAATGTACCATTTTCATCATATTATATAAGGTGCATGTTATCAACATGACTTAACCACAGTTCATATTAACCAATCACTTAGCCGAGTTACAGTCTGTCAGGTTTCTCCACTGCAAAGTTACTCTTTTCCACCTTGTTTTACGCAGTATTAATTGGAAGGAAGTCACTATGCACAGGCCACATTTAGGTACAGAAATTTATATTTCACCTTATATTCTGCCTCCTTTTGACCTTCTATTTGTTCTGGCTTTGGCCATTAGAAGTTTTCATTTGACACTTGTGTCCCTTGACTTATCCCATCATCGTGTGTGTGTGTGTGTGTGTGTGTGTGTGTGTGTGTGTGTGTAAAGCTAAGCTCGATAATTTGAAATCTAATCCATTTCTGCATCATTTTAGCCTTCTCCCTTTGGCTATCTGTAAAATATCACTCTAACAGTGAAAATCTAGTTCTCACCATATGCCATCTATTTACTTAATTTTTCAATTTCAGTATGCATGTAGAGGGGTTTTTTAACTTAAACCAGTAGCTTTATAGGATATGTTTTATCCACTGGAATATGTTGTTTATATGTAATGTATGTTGTCTTTAGTTCTACATACTCCACCCATTTCCAAATTTCTTTAGGTAAGCATCTTTATTTACCTCCTTCAGTGAAGTAGTTTAGTACAATTAGCTAAATTGATTTGTCACAATCTGCATTTTATTTTGGTATCCCTGAATATCTTATAGTATTTTACTGCAGATAAAATTAAGGTTCAACTTTCTATATAGTTATATGGGTTTTGAAAAACAGTGTTAAAATTCATCATTAAAGTATCATAAAGAATAGTTTCACTGCCCTAAAATATCCTCTGTATTTTACTATTCAACTGACTCCTCACTCTTAAACTTTGGCAGTCATTATCTGTCTGTTTTATCTATAGTTTTGCCTTTTCCAGAATGTTTTATGAGTTATATTTTTGCAGGATATAGAATTTTACATTGACTATTTTGATTCAGGATTTTAAGGATATTGAAACACTGTCTTTTCTCTTATGCTGTTTCTTATCATAAATCTGCTATTGTTCTTTATTTCTTATATGCAATCATGTCTTTTCAAAGTTCCTTTTAGACATTTGGTTTTGATTTTTAAAAATATTTTCTATGTCTTAACTTATTGAATATGCAGAATATATGTATAATAACTTTCAATGTTTATTTTAAAAACTCTATTATTGCTGTTAATTCTAGGTTGGTATCTACTGACTTATTTTTCTCTTTTGTATTAATTGTGCTTTCCTGCTTCTTTGCATTCCTGTTAATATTTTAATGGATGTAAGACATTGTACATTTTAACTGTTGCATGTGGCATATTATTGATTCCTCAAATTTTTGTGGGTTTTGATTTGTGACACAGTCAAGTTACCTACAAATTGGGTGGTACATTTGGGTTTTGGCTTAAGATTGGTTTAAGATGGCGGTTCAGAGTGATGTTTAGAATTATTATTGTCCCATTACTGAAAGGTGCTTTGAATATTCTACTTAAAGCGTCTGATGGTTTCTAACAGGAAGCCTAGGAACTGACACTATTCCTGTTCCTGTGTGAGTAGTAGGCATTCCTACCACTATTCACAAGCAGTTTCCAGATAACACATGTGTTGATTAATATTCTATTGAATATTCAAAAAAGATTCTATGCAATTTTTGTAGTTTAGTCTCTGTATAGCTTTCTTCTCCTCGGAAATCTGTCCTGTTGATTGAAGTTACCTTTTTCTTCGTGGACTCTCTATTTTGTTTCCAAAACTTAGAGACTATCATATTATCAGTGGGTTTTTCTCCCTGCAGTATGGTCATTCTCTTAAGGTAGTAATCTGGGACAATCATATGCTTGCTTCAACTTTCTTCAACTTTTTCTTATCTTTCATAGTTAATTTTCATCTACTTGATTTCTAAGATATTGAAAACTAGTATCTCATATAGTTTTCTCTTTTTTTAAATGATTTCAGGTAAAAGGATAAATTCATTCCTTCTAGTGCCATCTTGGCTGAAAATGGAAATCTCCACAAGCTTCTTCACTGGATACTTAACTGACAACTTTAATTTATTAATTATTTTTTAATGTTTGACATTTACAAATGAAATTTTCCCTGTCAGTATTGTTGCATGAATATTATGAATTTTGGTATTATCTATTCTGTAATTTGTTAATTGAAATAATAAGTGGGAAAGAACACTTATTCAAAATTTTATACTTCTTTTTCAAAATGCAAATAAATCTAAGACTTCTAAGATTTGGCTTGCTAAGATTTGAGAAGTTTACCGAAACACCGAGAAGATAAAATATCTCATCAAGGGAAGGTAGATTTTATTGTAAGTAACAGCTTCAAAAAGCTTACTTTGATTTGAATGTATTCCTACAAAAGGCATACATTCTCATCTTCTCCCCTAAGATAATGATATTAGGAGGTGATGTCAATTGAGATATAGTTATGTCACAAGGGCAGAACCCTTATGAATGAGATTAGTGCCCTTTTAAAAGAGGTTCTAGACAGCTACCTGCCCCTTCTACCATGTAAGGACACAGCATAAAGGGGTCATCTATGAGAACACAGGCCCTCACCAGATACTGAATCTTCTGACCCATTATTCTTGGTCTTCCCAATTTCTAGAACTGTAAGAAATAAATTCTCGCAGTTTAGAAGCTGCACAGTCTATGGTGTTTTTCAATAGCAGCTCAAATTGACTAAGACAAAGGTATTTGAGGGAAACACTTATATTAAACCCTTGAAATGTAATCAAATATACATTGTGAAACATTAAATATACAATTGAATAAAAGGCACAAAAATAAATATTAAATTCAATATATGTTAAAGGGCCATAATGCTTTTCAAAATAATATCATAAAAAACAATTTTTTATTTATCTAGACTGATGAAATTCTGGTGCTCAGGGTGGGGCTACATTTATTATCAACACAAGTCTTTAGACTTGATAAGCACAGAAAATTACTAATACAGCACATAAAACTAATGAAATCAAAACTTATTACATTGAACATGAGAAACATCAGCAGAATGATGAGATCCTAAAAAAAGATAAAGTTTGGATGGGAGGTCAGAAAGACTGTCCAAAATTGAATTAAAAAGCAACAAAGTTTTTAACAGCAAAAATTAAATCTCAAAGATAGAATAATATATTCAAAGTGCTGAAATAAAATTATTGTAAAGCAGTCAGTATTAGTAAATATTGAAGAGAAAGAGAGAGAGGGAGAAGGACAAAGAGAGAGAAGGAGGGAGGGAAGGAGGGAACAGGAGAGAGAGAACGAGAGAGAAATATTGAGAATGTACTACTAATAGACTGTCAGGGTAAGAAATCTCAAAGGATGAACCTCGGATAGAAATTAAATATCCTATTTATAAATAAAAATGATTTGTGTGTCATTAATAAACATATGAGTAAATCTAAACACTAATGTACAACATAGAAATCATTTTAATTTTCATTGTCAAAACGAAAGTAGAGTAAAAATATCAGAAAATAACAATGTCTAAGATAGGAGGAATGACAGAGTTACACCATTTTAAAATTCCTAAATTTATTGAGATGGTTTAGAGTTATTGAGTAAGCCTGTTGGTTAATGTTAGATGCATTATAAATATGTATAGCAAATAGTTTCCTCTAAATTTTCTTTTATTTAATAAATATTGATTGATATTTTACAATACTTTTAGATTTATAGAAAAGTTGCAAAGCTTCAAATAGTTTTTTGACTCAGCTTCCTCTAATGTTAAACTCTTAAATCACCATGGAACATTTGCCAAGACCAAGATATTACATTGGTTCAATCATATTTACTAAACCAGAGATTCTGTTCAGATTTCACTGCTGTTTTTTTCTTTAACTAATGTTCTCTTTCTGTTTCAGAAAAGAGTGCAGAATATCCAATCCAGGATACCACATTATGCTTTGCTGACATTTTTTATTATGGTAATTAGACCTAATATACAATTTAACTTAGCTATTAAGTGTATAGTTCAGTAGAATTAAGTACTTTCACAGTTATGCAAATATCATCACCCTTCATCTACAGAAGTTTTTCATCTTTCCAAACTCAAACTCTGTGCCCATTAAACAATAATTATCCATTCTGCCATCCCCCTAGCTCCTGGTAACCACCATTTTGCTTTCTGTTGCTATGACTTTGACTACTGTAGGTACCTCCTATAATTAGACTCATGTATTCTTTTATATTTAGCTTGTTTCTGGAAGACATGTGGTGTAATTTCTCCCATATTTATCTATGCTGTAGCTTGTGTCAGAACTTCCTTTATTTTTGAGGTTAAGGAATATTCTTTTGTATGTGTATACCACATTTTATCTATTCATCCACCAATGGATTATCTGGGCTACTTCACCTTTTGATTATTGTTAATAGTCCTGCTATGAACACTAGCATACAAATATCTGTTTGAATCTTAAACAAGAGTCTTCCAATTAAGGAACACCAGATTTTTTTTTTCATTTATGTTCTTCAATTTCTTTTAGAAACATTTTGTGGTTTCAGTGCACATGTCTCTCACCCCCTTGGTTAAATTTATTACTAAGTAGTTTATTCTTTTTGATGCTACAGTTAATGAAAATGTTTTCCCAATTTCCTTTTGTTTGTTCATTGTCAGTGTATAGAAATGCAATTGATTCGTGCATGTTAATTTTGTATTCTGCAACTTTACTGAAATTGTTTATCAGTTCTAATAGTTATTTGTTTTGGTGTGGAATCTTTTGTTCATATAAAATTATGTCATCTGAAATTTTATTTCTTTCACTTGCCTAATAGTTTTGGCTGGAACTTGCAATACTATATTGAATAGAAATGGCAAAGTGAGAATCTCTGCCTAGTTCCTGATCTTAGAAATCTTTTGCCTTTCCCCATTGAATATGATATTAGCTATTGATTTTTCAGATATGATTTTTCTTATGTTGAGATAGTTCTATTCCTAGTGTGTTGAGTATTTAGATCATGAAAGTACATTAAAGTTTATCAAATGTTCTTTCTGCACCAACTGAAATGATTATGTGGGATATTTTCTCTTTATTCTGTTAATGTGGTGTATTACATTGATTTATTTATAAGTATTGGACCATCCTTGCATTCCAGGAATAATTTCACTTGGTCATGGTATATAATCCATTTATTATATAATTAAATTTTTTTCCTGATATTTTATTGTGCATTTTTGCACTAATATTTTTAAACATATTTTTAGTTGTTTTTTCTGATAGTGCCTTTGATATTAGGGAATTGCTGACCTTATGCAACGAATCCCAGAATTGTCTTTTCTTTTTCAATATTGTTTTAAAGAATTTGAGAAAGATTGATGTTAATTAAAATGTTTGGAAGAATTTACCAGTAAATTCATGTAGAACTGGACTTTTCTTAGTGGAAGTCTTTTGATTATTGATTTAATTTTCCTACTAGTTGTAAGCCTTGTCACATTTTTTACTTTATGGTACTTAAGTCTTGTTAATTTGTGTGTTTCTAGAAATTTTTCACTTAGATTATCTAATTTTTTGGTATCCTATTTTTTTTTCAGATATACATATCTTAGTATTATCCAAAAAACTGATGTAAGAATATTTAACAAATAGCTATTTTTAATAAGTATATTTCCAAATACAGGTTTATATCATTATTTCAATGCCTATTGTTTTCTCAAGATGAAAAGTACAATTTACAGACCTAGTGGAAACCAGATTCTTCTGCATAATCATGGCTGCACAACCTTTTTTGTCCTTTTTTTTTTTTTTTTTTTTTTTTGCCATATCTAATTCTGTTTCCTAGGCTTCAGTGCATGCAATGGCCCAATCACGGCTCAATGCAGCCGCAACCTCCCCAGGCTCAGATGATCCTGCCACCTCAGCCATCTGAGGGGCTGGGACTACATACCATCATGCCTGGCTAATTTTTGTATTTTTGTAGAGACAGGGCTTCACCATGTTGATCAGGCTGTTCTTGAACTTCTGATCAAGCGAACTCCTGTACACTTTTTAGTATTATCCAAACAATCAATGTAAAAATATTTAACAAATAACTATTTTTAAGATGTTAAGTATATTTCCAAATACAGGTTTATATTATTATTTCAACCCTCATTGTTTCTCAAGATGAAAAATGATGTTTTTCTTGAACTTGAACTAAACTTGAACTGGACTTTTCTTGTTCTTGAACTGAAAAGTGTATCTGCTCACCTCAGCCTCCCAAAGTGTTGAGATTACAGGCTTGAGCCACTGAGCCCAGCCACCACAACCTTTTTGAGAAGCACAAGGCACTATTAACTTAGTACATAATATAGGACCTGTTAAACATCAGTTTTTTCAATAAATGACTGTGAAAAAAATGGAGGAAAAGGTAAATAAGAAAATAATTAAATGCTTTCCTTAAAGCACAGCCATAATCAGATACATCTAAAAGGAGCTATAGAAAACAAAATACGGTTCATCTTATTAACATCTCATCATTTTTTATGACAAATCTTATTTTCTTCTCTGGTATTCCACAGAGCTCAAAGCGTTTTAACAAGGTAAATAAATGTAGTATCTTTTGCATCTCTTTAATCCATACTAGTTTGTATTTGAATTTCAGTCTTAATGCCCTTTTCACATTTATTTTTTTCTTTAGGCTTCATGTTTAATTTATCACTGTGACATATCAATAAAAAGTTAACATAAAGCACTGACAATCACAGAGTTCAAATGAGGAAAGTATTTATTTGAAGATTTTAGAAAGTAGGTCAATCAATTTCTTCCACAGCCTCCCTTTACCAGTCATATGAATTATTTCAAATAAAAGTTTAAAACATCTCTCTCTGCATCAAATTTTTTCAAATATTTTCTAAGCAAGATATGCTTAAATACACAAAACGTCATTCAGTAAAACTGACTTGGAAAGGGATATAATGAAATGTGGTTTCAGCAAACTCTGTAAGTTACCTACATTATTTGAACATTTTCCCCTTTAATTTCACAAATTAAAGTTTTATAGATATACTTAGTTTAAAATTAAATTAATTAAGATCAAATGAAATTTGAAATTTAGTTCCTTCATCCAAGTCAATATATTCTAAGTGCTCGATTGCAGCACTTGGCTTGTGGGCACTGTTAAGAACAGTGCAGATGTTAAATATCTCCCATTATCTCATAAATGTATATTGGCCTGTGTTGTTCCAGACCTTAGTGGCTCATATTTTGGCTACTTATATAAACTTTCTTTTCACTAACACGAAGTAAGACTCTTCCTCAAATACTATTGGCCACATAGGAACTGTAGCCTGCATGTTAAATGAATCTCCTCTAAAAACCATGTTTCTGTCTTTTTATGTCTCTTCTTATGCTCTCTGATAGCAACTCAGAAGCTTTGACTACAGAATCTTCACAGTTCATATTTTCACCACTTCCTTGGCAAGGCATCATTATAGTTATAAATTCGAAATGAAAATTAAAGTAAGACTCTTTGCTATTCTGTGATTTTCAAGGAGAAAGTAAGCTGAATAGAATGTATGTGCTGACATAAAAAGATATTGTTCATATACATTTCTTTGCCATTGCCTCTTGACTTACTTCTTTCGGAGTGCTCATGATAGAGGTTTAAAAGCTTTGATTCTGGAGGCGCAGCCCTGTTTTATTGACAAAAATAAGCCTTAATATTTTTTTCCTTTGCTTTATCTCTTTTTACATGGACAGCTGATAAATTCCAGAATTCCTACGGGATGTTCTAATGGAATAGCAGGTTGAACTGCCAGCAGTGTCAGCATTGCAAGATAAAAACATAATGCCATGAATCTATATATCAAATGTTGTGTTGCAAATGAAACACTATCTACTTCATGTAAAAGCAGCTTCTTAGCCCTATCTTTGAACAGTTTTTCTTTGATTCCACAATGTTGACAAATGGGTTAGGGAATCCACTCTTTCTCCCTTAAAGTTGCATGTGCAAATTCTTTCAGCATTGTTTTATGAAAGGGCTATTGAGTCATTGGTTGTAAAAGGAAAAATCTAATTAAACCTTGATAGTGTTTGTCACTCTGACTCACAGAAGACAGCCTTGTGTCTGACTTACTGTGAATCCACAAAATGAGCTAAGGATTGGTCATTTTAAAGGTCAAGAGGAATATACGGGCAGGGGATGTGAATGCTCTCAGATCTCTAAAAGAATTACTGAACACTGCAGGTTTATTACGGATTGTTAAGCCATACCCAATAGCTCTAAAACTTGATTGCTTAAGGAGTGACTTAGTACTGGAGACATGCTAACATCCTAGGAGAATCCTAACACACTAGCCTTTCCAAAAATGTACCACTGGGTCTGACTCATTCAGTATATTATTTTGTGGTTTGGATTTACAGCTTGTTTTTTATACCTTTAAATTTACTGAATAAAATGACAATAAAAGTCCATGCCTACAAAG
Organism: Cacajao melanocephalus; assembly: GCA_963573385.1. Classification (NCBI taxonomy): domain Eukaryota; kingdom Metazoa; phylum Chordata; class Mammalia; order Primates; family Pitheciidae; genus Cacajao; species Cacajao melanocephalus. The sequence continues at coordinate 153,294 of CAUYLG010012731.1, read as the reverse complement.
TTAAGATGGCTTGCAAATGAAAAAGTTACAGTTCTGTTCCCCTAACATTGCTTTGTGTTTCGTAACATTTTCCTTCCCTAAACAGACTTTGACATACAGATAAGGGTCATGACTTAACAATAGCCAGGCTTGAAAAATATCTTTCACAAAAGAATGACAACAAAAGGAAAACCTGTGAGTGAATGAAAGTAATGAAAATAATTGAGAAAAAGGTCTCCAGGTGGGGCAGGGTAGGGAGTTGGGAAAAAGCTTTGGGTGACTTCTGGTGTTTTCAGTTTAAAGGACATTGTGAGTTAAGAGTCTGGAAATAAATGCTAAACTTCACAAAACAAAAAATACTAAAGAGTAGCTCAATTTATCAGAATAGGAATAAAAGCTTAAGAACTGAATGAAGCAAGCACAGCAATAGATATCAAAGTAAAAAGGAAGAAAGTCATCAGAGTGAGAAATTAATGAATATCAAGGCTAGTTATTATGCCAAAGTTGCAACATCTGCATGTTACTCTATGAATACTGACTTTTCACTGGGACTTTAAACTGTTAAGGCATATAAGTCTGTTTTTGTGTTTCTATAGGTCATAACCTTCATTATGTATCATTTTCAGAGTGTGATCAATTCATAAAGTTTCTTTCCTGAAAATTAAATATGCTCACATACATACATAAATTCCTAATTCCTGTTCTACATCGACACCTTTTAGATCATCTGTGGTTTGTCTTCTAGCCTTTGCTATTTTTAATACTACTGAATAACACTTTATTATTGTATGTAGCAGTCTTGTCTTGACAGACATCTATTTGTTCTAAATAGTTTATTTATCTGAGTATAAATATGTCTACATATAAACTAAACTGATAGCTCTAGGTTTGCAATCTTGAGCAACATATAACAAGCTCTTCCACCTGATGGTCCTTCTTATATTAGAAAATGAAACTTGTTCACTACCTACTTGCTTTTCTAGCCAAAATAGTTCACATGTTTTAACTAGTTAAAATCATATTTTCTAGAAAAGAATGATCCAGATCTTTAAATTGGCATTCACTACCTTTCAAATCCTAAATAAGTTTAATAATTCTAATCATGTTTGCTATTATGCCTCACTCTGTAAATTCTGGTTTCAAACAGATTGGCCTCTCAATACGCTGTAGACTTTCCTGCATTTATGCTTATGTCCCTACCCTCCCTAGAATTAATACTGGCTTCTTGCCTCTTCGAATCCTATCCATTCTTCATCATAATACATTTTCAGTTCTAGATATGTAAAATGTCTCAAGTTTTACATGTCTTATATTAGTCTTACAGTAAAATCTGTAATAATATTTATTATTACCAATTTCACAAACAGTTGTTTCTTCACATATACAAAGAGAAGAGTCTGAGATCAAACCCATATAATTTCACTACTTTACTAATTTTAAAACCCTGTTCATATGCTACCTCATAAAGTAATTCTTTTTCTGGTCACCCTTTCTCTCTTTAGGGATACTAACCAAGGTCAGGATATCTTGAGGTAAGCAAAACCTAGAACTTGCCATTGGAAATTTCATCTACAACACTGCTGTGCTAAAATGGAGTGCTCATAGATCCAGTATGGAACAGTCATTTCAAATTTTAGAACACGGGGTTTTCTAATCACATTTCAGAAATAAGAGAACTAGATATTGAAAGGACTGAGAAATGATCAAGATTCAACTACAAAAGGATGACAATGAAGCAAATGGGAAAAGAAGGGCTTCTCAGCACAAAGGTCTGGATATGAAACAAGCTGCACTTTCATATATGGATTAGCATGCTCAAAAAGGAGCAAATAAATAGGCCAGGTAAGATTAGATAAGAAAAAAAATGACTAAATTACTTGCCTTGCTTTGTTTTGTTGATGGCATCTATTAATAGGTTGGGCATTTGTTAAAAACATATTTAATAAATTATAATTCTGTATACCTAGGATGCTGACAAACACAATTCTATATATGTAATGGAATACTTAATAGGCATTTGTACAATTAGGAAAAGAATGAACATGTAAAGTAGATTTAACAAGTGCTTGAGACACTTGGTTGATCTTATATAAACAAACCATAGATATTTTCTACCATTATAATGTTTCCTTCTGGCATGAGCATATGGATATCCTGTTACCAAGAGGTACAGTTCCCAAAAAATAGTTAATTTAAATTACAACAACGAAAAAGTACAATGAAGTTTCTATAAAATTCCTAAATTAAACAGAAATTCTGTGCAGGTTAGCTGCTTTATAATATCCATTTCAGAAAATAAATGAACTGGAGTGATGTCAGCCAAAAAATGGTGAAATAAGGATCTCCAAGGGCCCATCTCTTCATCAAAACACCAAAAAATATGAGCAAAACAGTCACAACTGCCTTTGTTAGAACTCTAGAAAATAACCGAGAATTTACAACAAGTAAAGAAACTCTGCATCAATAAAGATATATTTCACCAACATAGTACTAAAAAACAAATACAGGTAATATTTTAACTTAATAAAAAGAAAGCTTTTTTTTAAATCTGCTAAACCAACTTCTGTTTGAGATCTCTTTCTTGTTCTCAGTTATTGCAAGAAAACATTCTTCCTTAATTTTTGGCCAAATATTCTTCTAAATCAGTCATGATAAAGTCACACTGTTCAGGTGGAAGGCATGGGAAATGCAGATACTAACACTAAGGAGATTGTTTGAAGATTTAAAGCCTCAATGACTAGACAATGCTTAATTCCCCTGAGTCAACCAATATTCCAAGCTCCATGAATTCTAAGTTCTCTGCTTCACTTAAAGATAGAATGAGATAAAAGTCATGTTTAAAGTTATGCCCTATACAGATCAATCTGTGATAAAGTCATAAAAGAAGAACCTGCTTCTTAATTTCCTAAAATGCTGGATAGAGAGTAGTTTATGAAAACCATTTATTCTATAACAAAATTTCAGATTCTCTGAGCCCTAAGAACTTCTTGTTTTTATGACAGTCATGTCAATGTTATTTGCAGTTACTCTTCTGAACTAGTTTTTTTTCTTTAAAACAACAGCAACAACAACAACAATAAAACAGTTCTGGATATGGTTCCTGCTTTTTTGTTGTTTTTTGGTTTTGTTTGGCTGTTTGTTCTTGAAACTCAAGTGTATGTAATTAAACTAATTTATTTTAGTTAGTGATATACTAGGCTTTCATTTATTTGTTTTTTTTTTCCTTTGTTTGTAATGACCTCATGAACATATTACCCAATATGAGGACTAGAATATTTATAACAAATTAAAGCTAACTATGGGATCCTTTCATATTTCTCTCTTTTATGTCACCACCCAGGGAAAACATTGTTCTAAATTTTATAATTTTTGATTTCATTCTTTTTTTAAAATCATATATATGAACCAAAACAATGTATTTTAAATTTCAGATAATTTTGAAATGTGTGATAAAGTATCATGCCTTATGCTATAATCCGTAACTAGATTAATCTTTTAATTAGTGTTATGGTATTATAAGTAAGGTTTATTTCATATTATTGCACATAGCTATGGTTCATTCATTTTTACTATGTAAAATCCATTGAGTGAAATACTGCATTATTTATTATGTATACATCAATATGTTTTTTCAATTTTTAACTATTATGCACATTGTGACTGAGACTTTGTGTATGCTTCCTATTCAATGTACATACATGAAGTTTCAATTCACAATATAAACTATTTCCCAAAGTGGTTTTCCAATTTTAAAATCCAGTAGAAATATCATGGATAAACTTCAAAATCATTAGGCTATGGGAAAAGAAAATCCCAGATATAAAGACTACTCATCTGATTGCAGGAAATTCAGGAATAGGCAAAATTATAATGATAGAAAATAAATCAGTTTTTTCCAAGTCTAGGATAGAGCTGTGAATTGACTGCAAAACAGAATGAAAGAACTTTCTGAAGTGATGGAAGTACTCCAAACACTAATTTTAGTAGTGATTATGCAGCTGTTTATATTTGTCAGACAAAATGCATTGAACTGTTCATTTAAAATAACTGTTCATTTAAATTAATATTTGTGAAATTATATCTTCACAAATCTTGTTTAAAAATAAGGTTCAAATAATCTACATTGTTTTCAATAAATTGATATTTTGACTCTAAATTTGTGCGTTTACATTTCCTATGCAATACCATTTCCTTAGGAGGATATCCAGTGGTTAACAACACAGGCATCTGAGTCATGGTCTAATATTTACAACAGTATTATAGATCATTCGGCCTTAAAGTACTTTTACTTTAAATTTTTTAAAAAAACTGATTATATGAAGATCTTTTTCAAAAAGTGTGCACTATTTGGTTAACCAATCCAGAATGGTTCTTAGTAGAATTATAACCTAAGTGATAGTTTTCTTAATTGTTACAAGTGGTTCTCAGCATGTTAACTGGTGAGAGTAAAGACTGGTATAAAATGTACATTTATTGCATAAGTCCTTTTGTTCTAAATATTGTGACTTTTAATATTTTAAGACTAATTATATTATCAAAAATTAAAAGTGTTTTTAATTTTTGTTAAATAATCAAAGCAACTTAGTATTGGTTTTGAATTTGCTCACATTTTAGGCTGACCTCAGATGTATGGTTCTCCTGTTGGTGTTCCCCATATTCATGAATATAGCTCTGGTAGTTCAACTGGGGCCAGATGGACCAAAATGATCCCATTTACATATCTCATGGTTATTTAAAACTCTTGTCTGAGACATCTGGTTTCATCTCCACCTGGACTCTTTAGACTGGACTCTCAAAGCAATGATAGCATTCCAAGAAGAAAAGTCCCATTGTTCAAATGCTTATTAGATCTGTGCATGAATTATGTTTGCTGACATTTGTGGAGAATACAAAATTTTACCTCTACCTTTTTTGGCCAGATAATTAAATTGACATAGACAAACCTACAGGAGAAAAACATACAAATTTATTTCATACAGATGCTTTTCCCTTTGTGACAGGGTTATATCATGATTAAACTCATCCTAGGTTGAAAATATTGTAAGTCAAAAATGCATTTAATACACCTAACGTACAAAACATCATAACTTAGCCTAGTCTACATTAAACATGTTTAGAACACTTACATCAGCTTACAGTTGGGAAAAACCATCTGATACAAAGCCTGTTTTATAATCAAATGTTGACTATCTTATGTAAATTATTGAATACTGTACAGAAAGTGAAGAACATAATGGTCGTAATGATATTCATTGTTAACATACACAGCTGAAAGCACACAGGGCATTAAAAATGTTTGAAACACTGAACTAAAATTAATTACTGGGTGATGGGGATGCTACCTCAACAGGGTCATCAATTTTTGTTTCTTCTGATGAAGGTAAAAAATCGCTGGTAGAATTCAGGGATTGCCACTTAATGATAGTTTAGCAGGCACAGTGTTTTTCAAGAAGATATCAAGTTTTGACTGTAAAGTTTATTTATTTCATTATGTACTTCTCTTTTGCAAGCAAGAACATCCTGTGTCTGCCTGTCAGTTCTTACCACTCTCTTGTGATTGGCAAGAAAACTGATTTTTTTTTCTAACTTCCATAAGTCACTGCTAACAGTAGCCAATGCTGCTGCCAGTCCCCTCACTGTGAGCTTTCTTTATGTCCCAGGTATAAATTTTTCTTCCTCTGCATCAACTTCTTTACTTCTTTCTTCCTCCAGTTTGATCAGCTTCTCTTTAGTAACTTTTCAACCTCAATGCCAACAAGCCAACAAGATCATGAATATCATCTTCATCCATATACAATTCTGGGTGTTCACCAAGCACTAATATCTTGTTACTTACTATTTTTGTCAACAGAAGAAACTTTGTTAAAGCTTTGGAATGTGTTCAGGTATTTCATCAAACTTTCTTCCAAATAGTATTATTGTATAACTTTTTCTCATGCGGCAATGATGTTACAGAAAGCATTCAGAATGCTAAAATGTTCCAAAACTCTTAGAGCCTATGACCAGATTCAATCACTTCAACACCCTATATAAATGTTGCCCATAAATAGTGTGCTTTGAACTAACCTACTGCATCTTGGAACATTGCTTGAATAAGTGCTGTTGTATTCAGTGGCAAATCCATGACTTTTACACTAGAAGGGATGTCACCAATATGCTAGAGCATTGTCTAAGATCATAAGAATCTGAAATGGGATGCTGTTTTGCCTACAATATTCTCTTAGCTTCAGAATAAAACAGGTCAAAAGCCAGCCTTCAAACAATGCTGACATCATCCAAGCTTTCTTGTCATAGTAATAATAAATGAGAAGTGTATGCTTGCTCACATTCTTGAATGCTCTAGCATTCCCCCAGTGGTAGTTTAAGAAAGGCTTTATATTAAACTGCAAAATTTTCACCACTCAACAGCGTTACACAGTCTTTGAATGCCTTGGATCCTGGCATTGTCCTGGACTTTTGATGAATGTACGTATGCTCCAGCATACGATTTCAAAACAAGCTTATTTCATCAGCATTAAATATTTGTTCTGGCAAATATTCCACACCCACAATTATGTTATGCAGCTCTTCCTTAAAAGCTTTGGCTCCTTCAGTATTGGCACTTGCTGCTTCACTATTGACCTTCACATCATGAAAATTGTGACACCTTTTGAAGCATTGGAACTATACAAGACTCGCACATAAGTAGAATCATCTGCATGCTTTTTTTGAGTGTACTGGAATGACTTCTTGCCTTAGCTGACAATTTTACTCTATCTTCATGGACTGCAAATGTCCTAACTCACCGCAATGGCCATTACTGGCTTGTCCCCTAAAGCTGAGCAATTATCTTAAGTTTCATCTCAAAAGTATTTGCCTTCCTCTTCTCACAAGAAGTAGGAGACACAGAGGGAAGTTTTGTAGACATGATTGGATGCAAAAACACAGAACACAATATCCAGAAACACTGGCAACACAGCACACTGTAGAGCAAACTTGTGATTGTATGGCTGACTGGGAGCTGGGCTCACTGCACTGCTGTGTCCCAGTATATAGAGGGAATGTGGATTACATATGGCTCACCTAGGAAAAGACAACAACTCCAAATTCAATGTATAGTTTTTATTGCATTTGTACCATTTTCATGCCATCATAAAGTCGAAAAAATATGAGTTGATGATTTTATTCTGGAAATTATCTGTAAAAGTTTCACATGCCATGGGAGCTTCCGTAAGGAAATGAACACCCAAAGATGCACTTAAGAGTTGAACACGTATAGGCTAAATCAGACAAAGAGTAAGAAATTGTGAAAATGTGAAAAGGCAAAGGGACCTGGGCTAGGGTAGTTAATTTGGTGAGAAAGTGGCTAGGGAGAAAAGGGTTCATGTGACAAGGTTTGTTTTCACATGTTTCCTCAGCCTCAACCTCCTATCCTTGATAAAAAATGGTATTTTCTTTCTGGTATAGGCAGAATACCTTCCACATGGGAATTCCATCTCCTACTTTTAAGAAGCAAAAAGAAGGTCAGTGTGATCTTCCTGTACTTGCTATTTTCCAAGTGCCTTTAACTCAGAATAGTCCATATGCCAGTAGTATATTTTGGGGTAGTATGTTATCAATGCCAACATGTCCTTTGGGCCAAAGTTAGGCATATGCCCATGCCCAGAGTCACTACAGAAGTGGACTATAGAAGGGCATGAATACCCAAGGATACGATTTAATTGCTTATTAATGTAATAATCCACTGTAATATGTACTCTAGATTAATAATCCATGACAATTTGCTCTCTAGACCCAATGGTTAAAGCCTTTTTATATTCAAAATGCACTCTCACCCTTCCAAGACTCCCCAAATATCTTTTCTCATGATAGTCAAGAAAATGGAGTTTTGCTTTGAATTTGGTTTTGTGAGGAATTAGGGGTGATTTTTAAGATGGAGTATATTAATATTGTCTAGGAGGAGGAAACAGTAACGTGAAAAAGGACAGGAGACTAGAGAAGAAAGAGAAAATCATCTCTTGACCTGCAGAAACTGACCCAAAACTAACACCTAGCTCATAGCGTTGTTACAAGCCAGCCTGGTATTCTCAGCTAGGTTCTGTTATTTTCCCAGAATAAACAATCTTACAGCAACTAACACAAGACAAGTTCATTTTAAAAATGTAATGAAGTGAGACAAGAAACAAAACCAATACATAATTTTAACCAAACATCGACAATTACGCAATTCACAAAAATAAGTAGCCTTTCTCTTGGCTAAAATTGGCAAACCAGTTGCAGCTTTAGCCTCATTCTAGTCTTCCCTCCTCAAATGTGTGTTCTGGTGTTCTTTGGCTGGATAACATTGGCAGTATTATGCCTAAATTTCATGATGTGCTCATTTTCATCAAGTCTGAATTAAGATGAGACTTTATAGCTGTAGCTACTCTTGATCTCAAGACAAAACCAGAAAGAAAAAGAGAGAGAGAAATGGACAGATGGACGTAAGGAAGGAAGGAAAGAATGAAGGGAGGGAGGGAGGTAAAGAGGGAGGAAGGGAGGGAGGGAGGGAGGAAGGAAACACTCACTCTATAATGTTCAAAGACAGGATAATCACAATAGTTGCTTTCTTCCAAAAAAAGTGTCAAGTGGGAGAACTTAGCTGATACTTGTCAGTCAACAAGTAATTTTAAAATCTAGCCAAATAGTCAGGAGTTCCTATTGTAAGGGCAGGGAAGTTTTCATGATGAGTGCCTGGTTCTCTTCCCAGGTAGCGGTTCATAATCTCTTACTGTCTCCTGTGACTGAGTATGGCCTCTGGGATTTTTAGCTCTGCTTTCTAAAAGGTACTCCTTTTTCCTCAACAAATGGGTATACTTGAAGCTGCATAGCTTTTTCAGCCTGATCTTTGTAAAACATTGATGGCCTCTTTTTATTTTGCCTTCTTTTTGACTCTTTTTTTCAAGCTAGTAGAATCTTAAATTCTTAGTTTTTATGGATCTGATCATGGCTTATTCCAGGTGTTCTAAAAAAACACACACACACATCCATAATTTTCTCTGGACTTGTTGCACTTCCATGGAATCATATCCACAAAGAAGCCATTTTGTTTCTCACTTAAAGGGTCCACTTGGCATTACCTTTAAAGTGCAGAGATCTTAACATAGTATTGGCAGTGACACCTTTCCATAATCCTTACTCTGAAGCCATTTCTTTGAAAATATTTTGTTTTTGTCAGGTAAAATGGATTTTATCAAGCTTTTTTTGTCAACCCAACAATCCCTAGAGGCTCTAAGTTTCCTCAAAATTCGTCTTACAAGCTTAACAAAATTCTACTTTGTAAGCTAAATTTCCTTATCTCTCTCCTTTGTATCTCTATCTCTCTCATCTTTTGCAGCTAAAAGAAGCTAATTGACACTTTTCATATTCTCCGATTACTTTCTACTACAAAACAGCTCATAATTCTTCCAGTCACCATTTGTTCACTCTCTTTTCAACTTTCACTAACAATTTGTTCACCATTCTTCTATCTTTCATCCAATGCCTTCAACCAATGTCATTTGTTTGATTTTTTGAAGGGTTGCACCCCAGATTTAGGTTCCAATTGTTGCGTCAGTTAGCTATGCTTAAAATAACAATCTTTATTTGCACGCTGTTCTACAATCTGGGTCGAGCCCAGGTGGACAGTTTATCAGATGGTCGTTCCTGGGGTCACTTGCATATATTTAGTCCTCTGGCTATTCTCCTAGGGCTTAAGTGGTCCAAAAAGGCCAGAACCACATGATTGGATATTAGCTGGGGCTGCAGGTCAGTGTACCTTATTTCTCTTCCACCTGATCTCTTCTGAAGAGTTATCCAGATTTTTTACACAGTGATGGCAATCTTTCAAGAAGCAATCATGGTGCTTACCAAGCCTCAGCTTGTGTTATTTCTGCTGATGCCTAATGCCCCAAGCAAGTCTGAGAGCCAAGCCCATGTGAGTGAGCAGATACTAAGAGATATGATACATTAGAAAACACTAATAACATAATCTTCCAATTTTTACCTATAAATATTTAAACAATATGTGATAATATTTTCATTATGATTATTTTTCTAACTTTCTATCTTATGCATGAGATATTTTCTGTATAATAAAAAACATGTTAAGTAATCATTGGAAATGAATTGTTTTTCCTTGAAATCATGTTGTCTTTAAGATTGAAGCAAATTTATACTTTAAAAATTATAATTTATGATTTACCAAAACAATAAACGCAAATTTTCAATATGAGTTGATAATATTTAATAATATTCTCATTTATTTTTTGCCTTCTTCACCTATATGCTACAGTAGTGTGCTAAGCAATGCCAAACAATTGTTTATCAATAGAAAATGTATTTTATTTTCAATTTGCTTCAATAATATATTTACAAAGCAGAGTCAACTCAAATATTTAGGAAAGCCCATGCTCGGCAAGTATATTCTGTACTTACACTTACTTGATATGCTTCAAAATATAATTCATACCATCATTCAAGTTTATTTTCTATCTTTCAAGAATATAATTTCTGCCTTAAACACCCCCTAACAAACTATCAATGCACAGCAATTTTAAAACATGACATTGCCATTTTGTTCTAACATTTTTATAACAAATCAATTGGCTTCAACTAGGAAGGTATCCTGTTTTGGTGGGATAAAAATAACACAATGTCTTAATACTTTCAAGTGATTATAGAAAAAGTAACTTCATGTTTGTGTATTATTCTGTATCTTCTCATAATGCAAATATCTCTATGTGTAGAAAAATCTGGTAAATTATCAAATATTTCTAGTAGGCATGGCAAATAAAATATAATGATTCCCCTTTCTCTTCCATTCAACTTGCAGATAAATTCCAAGGTCACATAGACCTTACTATGTTTATTTCATCATTTCTATTGAGATTTTTAAAGTTACTTTTTGTTTAAACTAACCATTTCTTCCTCCAGGCCCTTGTTCAGACAAAGTGAACATATATACTTGTTTGAAGGCAATTAACATGCAGGATATGGATTTAAAAAAAACTATGTTTCTTGATGTCTAATAGGCTTACCTCTTAATTATAATTACAAATGCTCTACAATTTTACTTTATTTATGTACTTGCTTACAGAGATGCCAATTAGGTACGATATCAGACAGGAGAGAGAAGAACATGAGATAATTTGTGGTTTATCCTTTTTGCTTATAGTGTACATATGATCATTGATGAGAAAATATATCATTATCTGGTACATGGGTATAAGGTGAATGTGCCTCCTAGTTACTTATCTTTTAATATGTGGTTGTATACAGATTAAAGAGGTTCAGAAAGGGGGAAGGAAAAGGGAAGAATGTAAATAGAGTATAACATAACCTTTTTGAGTGAATAAAAAATATACGGACACACAGTTACTAGTTTTTGCATATAGAGACTTGTTTTGTTGTGTAATTCATAATGGAAAAAAAAAAGAGCCTAAGGGAGAGTAATGGTAATGGACAATAAAAAAATACAGGATATATGAGTTATACAGGAATAGCGTCTACTTAGAAAATATGTTCTTACTCATGACAAGAGTATACTAAGCATGATGTGGTGAAAGAGTCAAGCCCTTAACTCTTGCCATCAGCCAAGAATGGGGATTATAATACATGTGATTTATCATGGGGATTATATTTTTACTTCAAATAAGCAATTTATCTTCAAAATGACCACGTACATGGACTTACCCTTCATGAAACAATTAAAAAGTCTAGTAATTACTCTTTCTAACACTGCAACACACAAGAAAATACAGGGATAAGACCACATGCTCATATTTCAAGAGAGTGAGATTGTAGAAAGTATAATAAGTGGATGCAGATGGCAATGAAGAAGAAAATACGCCTATCACAATACTTATATATTTGCATCAACTTTCCAAAAGTATATGTGAAATTAGATGTATACATACCATACAACTAAGGAATTCCAGTTCAAGATGGTGAAAAAAGCACAGCTGTCTGCCTCTCCCTTCATCTTTGTCCCATTTAGGTCAGTAAAAATATCCCATTTTTATCAGTAAAAATCTACCCTAACGATACAAGAGGATAAGAAAAAGAAGGAAAAGGCCATTGCAGCACTGAAAATACACCAGAAAAAGAAAAAAAAAAAGTATTTCCATGGATTTTTGAAAGACCCAGAGCAGATGGGATAATATTCATAAATCAAAGCAGAAGAAACTCAATAAACAAATATTGAAGGAAGACAGTCATAGCAGAAGTGGAAACCAGTGGACTTGACAGAACCCAGCTGAACACAGAAACAAATTCAAATTTGGAGGAAGGCAGAGGCTGGGAGCAGGCAAGGACTTTGAGGCAGAAATCAGAGACAGAAACTGTCAGACCATCTGAATAACAGCCAGGTCACTCAAGATTTCTCTTCCGTGCATGACAGTGAGGCTGCTGGCTGAAGCATCTGCCTCTGGGAGATTTGCTTGAGGAGGACACAGCCTGAGTTTTAGACTGGGGTGAAATAAAGTGCAGATTCTAACATTACTGTAGAGCACCACCATGGGCCCATGTGTGAATGAACTAAATATCTATCCACGGAAGAAAGGAGAAATATTATTTTTGGCTAAAATCAAGTAATTAAGTAGTCTTCTTTTTTTTTTTTTTTTTTTTTTTTTTTTTTTTTTTTTTTTTTTTTTGAGATATGTATACAATTTTAAATAAAATTATATAAACGCATAAATTTCATAATTTTTTTTTTTTGTAAAAAAAATTATTTAATTTTTTTTTTTTTTTTTTTTTTTTTTTTTTTTTTTTTTTTTTTTTTTTTTGCCCTTAGGACTCCTATTTTCAAGCTAAAGGAATATGACTCCATTTTGAAAGGTTTTGTTTTTTGTTTTTGTTTTTAGCAAGAAAAACAACTTAATTTACACAATGGTCCCTGGTTCCCTGAATAACTTCTTGCTAGAAAAGCTTTGGTACTGGATCTATTTATGCTACCAAGGCCAATGAGATAATAAAGAGGATACAAAGAATCATGAACTGAAATTAATTTTATGGATTATAAATTGAGCTTCTTTAAATAATTTATTGCATATTATTTGTTAATATTTTCTTTAATTTTGTCTGGAGTAGGAAACTGCGTGTGGGTGAGCCAAGCTAAAGGGCAGGCAGAATATTCTCAACAGGCAAGTTTGGGAGGTTTTAACAGCTTATGTATAACAGTGGAAACTATTAGAACAGAAGTTATATCATTTTCAAGTCAAACATGAGTGATTTGGCCTCTCTCTTTTATTTGTTCTCCTTTCTCGGCATAGATAGTCACAAGCTAAATAAACAAGAATACATGTTTCTAATATTGTCTAGAATCTGTTATTGTAAAGACATAAAAGTTGCTAATCAGAAGAAATCATAGGATATGAAGACAAAGACAAATCACACAAAATTCCACTTCTGTATCCTCTTCCTTCACAAGTCACTGCAGCAATATATGGAAAATGATACATATATAGGAATTGTTGTTCAGAAACTCCAGGTTGACTCTATTGTGTCCAAAATTACTAGAAAATTGCTGACTTTTGGGTTTACTTTATCCTGGGTTGACTTAGCAAGATTATATTATAACTTCTCCATTTACTAAATATTTATGGATATTTTAACATATTTATTGAAGAATAATTCAAATAGTCTAAAATCAATCCATATAATGTGTATAATTCAATAGTTTTAGTAGACTCAGAGTTGTGCAACCATTGGCAAAATCTTTTTAGAAAATTTTTATCACTTCAAAAAGAAACCCTGCAATCAATAGCAGTCATTCTGTCTTCTAATGCAGTCCCCAGCCAAATATTTACTGTCTGTCTCTATAGATATGACTATTCTGGACATGCCACATAAATGGAATTAAAGAACACATTCTCTTCTTATTCAGGTTACTTCATTTAGCATAAGGTATTTAAGGTTCATCCACATTGAGGTATGTATGAGAACTTTATTTTTTTTTAAATTGCTGAATAATATACCACAATATGTTTTTTCACTTACCAGTTGATGGACATTTGGGCAGTTGTCCTTCTTTTTATATTATGAATAATTTAGCTGTCAACATTAGTGTACAGGTTTTTGTATGTACATGTGTTTACAATTTTCTTGGGCTTATACCTAAGAGGTGAATTTTTGGGTAATGTGGTATTGCTATTGATAACATCTTGAAGGATTGCCAACTTAATGGACTGTAAAATGACTATATCATTTTTATTCCATTTTTTCCACATCCATGCCAACACTTACTATTGTCTGTCTTTTTGATTATAAGAATTCTAGTGTTTTGTATTTCCCCAATAGCCTGCAATGTTGAGCATTTTAACTTTTCAGCATCACATCATTTTACTGACTTTATTACTTCCTTCTCCCTGATAGATTATATTCTAACATTTCTCCTTGCATCCCATGGTACTCTTATTTGAACTGCCACCCTCTTCACTACCATTCTATTATCAACACATCAGTGAAACTGGCTCTTTTAAAACCCAAGTCAGTTCATGTCAATCCTTTACCCACAATGGTTATGCATATCAGGAAAAGAAAAAGCCACATCTTACAATGGCCTACAAGGCCACTTACAAGGCTGTTTATCCCCATTAACTCTATGTCTGTTTCTTGTACTATTTCTCTGTATCTAGTTAATTCCAGCTTCTCTGGCCTTTTTTATATTTCTCAAAAATTCCAAAGATATTTCCACAGTAAGGCTTTTGCTTCACATTTTTCTTTTGTCTTTCTCTCAGATGTCCTCAAAAGATAAGGACTAAAATTAATCATTGGTTTTCACAAACTGGAGGTCTTTGTGGTCTTTATCAAGCAGTTTCTGTGGAATGACAGAGAAGAAAGACTGATTGGAGACGTTGCAAAGAACATAAAGGAGAGGAACTGGAAATTGTAAGTGTAGAAAACTCATTAAGTTGTGTTGTAAAAGAGAGCACAGAATTGGATCAAGAAATGCAAGATAAATGGGGTCCAAAAAAGGCTTATTTATAGCTCCAAAATTGAGCACTTAAAAAAGTTTCCAGATTAACACAAAAGTTATAAATGATAATAGAAATATTTTAATTTTTTATTGAAAATACTGAACGTCTTAGTGGATATTTAGATTTTATTTGTTTGTAGCATTCTTTCTCTCTCTTCATGATATCATATGTTTTCATCTTTTGATGTCTAACTTACTAATAAAGCAGTGAAAAATATCTTTTTTCCATCTTAAGAAAAAACACTGACTTTTTCCCTTATACGCACTGCCTGAATTTTAATTCATAATATTGTGTCCCTGCTGAGTCTGAAAGAAAGAAAGAAAGAAAGAAAAAGTTTTAAATGAAATTCTAAGAATCAGTAACCAGGCAATTGAAATCAATTTTTCCAAACACATAAAAGGGAAGCCATTAATGTATTTTGCAACTCTTTCAGACTCGAGACTAATATTGATTTCTTTATTGATTTCCTTAATATTTTCTGGGGAGTATTATTGTAAGGTTATATGTGCATACTAAGGTACTGGCATTTTAATGCCTTTCTTTAGGGAAAGAAGTGCATGGGAGTTTTTGTTAAAAAAGAAATGCTGAATAATTGCATGTCATCTTCAGTACAAACAGATAAATCAAAAGTTTGCTGCTTTTGCTTATTACCTCTGACTTGTCTCTCGAGGGATATTTTCCCAGTGTCTTTTTTAAAAAGGCAAGAATCTCTAGATTACTTATGTCTTTACAAGGCTTTACAATGAGATCTTCCAGGCACATTTCCCTTCTATTGAAACTTAATCACAATGTACTAAAATTGTCAACAAACTCATTTCATCATGTAGCACCATGCATTTTTACAACAATTATTTGTAGGGCTACTAGCAAAATGTTTAAAGGCCCATGTAAGAATTGTTTTGAAGTGTGTTAGTTAGACTAAACAGAAAAACAGCAAGGAATCCTTTTCTCCGCCCGTCTATTTTCTGTGTTGTCTTCCTGAGCCTGAAGAAACTTAGTAAAGGCAAATAAAAAGCCAATAAATAAGCTGTCATGTTCTATTTCTAAAAAAAACTATCCTTGGCACTAACATATTTTCTAGCTCTTTTCTTTATTTTTTCTAATTTCCTCATGACACGGTTTCAAGATGATATAATACTAATAACATTTGTGAATATATAAAAAAAAAACTCCTTTTCAAAGACATGAACATTGAATGTGATTAATTTACTATGTGATAATTTTTAATAAAAATATTATTGAAGATGACATTTTAGTGAGCAAACACATGTTTAGGTAAAAGTGAGTTTTCCTCAAATACAAGAAACTTACATTTAAAGAATATCATTTTGATGAGTCAACATATAGATGCTTATTGTTTTAAAAATCTTAATTAAACTAGAAAAATTATCAGGCCATTAACTATTGTCCTAAAGTCAACACTTGACCATCTTTAAATTATAATTTTCATGGAAATAGTATACAAATACATAATTAATGAATGTTAAGAAAAGTCTTATAGATTCATTTTAAATTTCAAATGAGATAATATTTGTAGATGATACAGTAAGGTATATATAAAGCAGTTTTATTAGTAATTTTAAAAAGCAGGAATACATTGTTTTCAAAGTAGTTAGAAATGCATAATTGTCATTTATTCTTTAAAAAAGAAGGCTGTCCTGTTACTCCAGATAAGACAGAAAATGCTAAGAAGATAATCACTCTGGCTTCAGAGGTATCCTTCCTCATCAAATGTGAAGGTGAATATGACAAGTTTATAATAGAATAATAATAAAAGTCATCTCAAAAACAAAACCAAAGAATATAATAACGAACTTCAGTTAGGGTCATTTTTACAAACCATCATTTAGAAAACAGACCTTATTTTTA
Organism: Cacajao melanocephalus; assembly: GCA_963573385.1. NCBI lineage: Eukaryota > Metazoa > Chordata > Mammalia > Primates > Pitheciidae > Cacajao > Cacajao melanocephalus. The sequence continues at coordinate 136,471 of CAUYLG010012731.1, read as the reverse complement.
CCTATTTTCATAAAAGAACATACTAAAATAATAATAAAGTTTTGTTTGACCAAGAGAGCATAATTTCTACTATACATTCTTAGTTTTGAAAATAAAATCTGTTTATAAATTATGAATAAATATAATTCATATCACTGGGTGTTTTTCTCTTTTATTCCTAAGCTAGCCACATAAAGAAAATACACTGTGCATACTACATTTTTTAAATGGTGAGACATAGAAGTTTAGAAATAACACAGCTTTTGCATGTCCCAAAGATAGTGCCTGTATTTCTCATTACTGTAATTCCTAGAACAGTATGCAAAGACTGTAAAGTATTCATTTCTAACTTTTGGTCAATATACATATGTATTTACATATTTATATATTTAAATATTAATACTATTCATTCAGATTGACTATTCAGAAGACTGCTAAATAATGATAGGTCTATGTTTAAGAACTAAATTAAAAGACTACCACAGTATATAAGACATGAGAACCCATTAAATGTTATATTACTCCTACAGAGAAAATAAATGGTAGAATAGTACTAAACTTGTTCCAAACAATACTTACATACATTATAATGATTTATTTCATTTTCAATATTTAAAATCAGATAATTACCAAACACTGAACACATAATTAGAATTACAGAGCAAAACGTAAATATGAAAACTTCAACAAATAAAAGTAGAGTTCACTGAAAAAGCTTGGGACCATGTGTGGTGGCTTATGCCTGTAATCCCAGCACTTCGGAAGGCTAAGACAGGCGAATTGCTTGAATCCAGGAGTTTGAAATTAGCCTGGGCAACATACTGACAAAAATTAAACAAAAATAGCCAGGTGTGGTGGCATGCACCTGCAGTTCCAGCCACTCAGGAGCCTGAGGTGGGAGGATGACTTGAGCCCAGGAGGTCAAGGCTGCAATAAGCCATGGTCGTGCCACTGCACTCCATCCTGGGCAACACAGCAAGATCCTGTCTCAACATCCTGTCTCAAAATAAAACAGAACAAAACAAAATACTTGGAATTTCAAAGAAAGCATAAAGAAGAATAAGAAATGGAAAAGGAGTAGCATCTTCATCTTCAGTAAAGTAGAGATACACACTAAAATTGACCAATTATGACAGATGTAAACATAACATTTAGTGATATTGAGGTGATTAACTGAAGGCTTTAAACAAAAGTAGGTAAAAGAGGCTGCCTCTGGTGATTTGAATGAGTGTTTAAAAACAATAGAGTTTTAATTTTAAGCTGTCAGGTATTATTTAACCATATGAAGGAGCCGATTTAATTAAATCATAAGCTATATGATATGGTTTATATATGTCCAGAGGAGTTATTGGCACAAGTACGTTCTCAATTCATATATGTTGAGCAAGCTAATTCTGTAAAGTGATTATTACTTAATATTAGCAGTAGATTCTCACCCTGCCACCATCACTCACTACTTGTGAGGTCTTGGACACGTTGCTGAAGTTTGCATAGAGGTATTAGCTATGAGTGATTTTGTGCAGCAGTAGAGTTGCATACTTGTGACAGTAGGGATTGGCTTACAAACTGTAAACTATTTACGATGTACAGGACCAGAAAAAGTTTTCTATTAAAAAAGTTATATATTTTTTATATTTAAAAAAATATTTTGGCCACTTCCTAGAGGAGGGTAAAAATGCAACAAAGGAGGGTTCATCTCTCTCCAGGCATGTGGAAGCGTGCCTGTGGGCCTGGCAGAGCTGTTTTAATCGAGAGACGTTCATCTGTCACAGATCTGGTTCAGGCCTCAGGGTGAACTACAGATTCTCTGGCTATATGACATCCAAATTAGCACATTCTGATCTCCCTGCAGTTAGAGCAAATTGTTAGATAATATAAAAATGTGGCTGCATAGAACCAGAATGAGTGGGGAGAACCCTACCTAACCAACCTGCAAGTTTCTCAGAGGTAAAGGTGCATTGTGAAGAGTTTGATGGCTCTCGCCTGGTTCTGCCTAGTTGTGTTGTTTGTTTGAGACAGAGTCTCGCTCTGTCACCCAGACTGGAGTGCAGTGGCACCATCTCCACTCACTGCAAACTCCACCTCCCAGGTTCAAGCGGTTCTTCTGCCGTAGCCTCCCGAGAGGCTAAATTACAGGTGTCCGCTGCCATAGTCGGCTAATTTTTTGTATTTTTTTTTAGCAGATAAGGGGTTTGACCATGTTAGCCACAATGGTGTCAATCTCTTGACCTCGTGATCCACCTGCCTTGGCGTCCCAAAGTGCTGGGATTACAGGCGTGAGCCACCGGGCCAGCTGGGAGTTTTAACTACTATCTGGGCTGCGAACCTGAAATGCTTGGAACAGTAACTTGGAAGATGAGTAATGTTTGGAAACAACCTTCTGATTTTGAAGAAGTTACACAGCAGCAATGAAAATAATGGGTAAAGTAAACAGAAAATTAGCATCAAGTGAGTAAATGGTAAGCTAATCCAAATATTGGGGAAAAAAACTAAGACAGCCCTCTTTATTGGCAGAAACATACAGCATCTGTAAATTCTAGTGTAAACTAAATGTGAATGTGAACTTGCAGACTGACATTTGCAGCTGGCAGGAAGTAGCTAGAGTGACCAGAACAAAGTTCTAGCTCTATGAGAAGTTAGATATGGAGATCTATGTTTAATGAGCCTGGCAAAACAATAAAACCTTTATCTGAGCTGAACTAATTGGAAAGTAATATTCATATCAATTGTGCCCATGATATAAAGCAAGGAATTCAAAATTTTGAAGACACTAAGTAGTAAAGATGTCTTCCAACAAACTAGCTCGTTGATTCTTGGTAGATGCATCACATGAAACACATTACACAGTCTCCTAAGTGCATCATGATCATTGGGGAACTTGGAAGAGAATGAGTTTTCAAATATCTTTACATTCTGAACATCAGCATTTAAATTCATTAAAAGAATAAAGTGTTTTATAAAGTGATCCAGGCCCCAATTAACTTCTCCAGTCTCGCTATTCTTCACTCATTTCTTTCTCTCCTCATTTTCTCCATCCAAATCAATTATGTTTCTGCTGTACCCTATTCCATTCTGTGCATCCTATCTTGGCACATAGTAGGTCCATTGAACTGGCATTATTAACTTATGTATTTCTGAGACCTTCTGTCTTCCCTGGGTCCAATATTATTGTAGTGATAACACGGCAGGTGCTCCATAGTTATTGGTTAAATATATAGATCAATTAATTAACCTACAAAAACAACAACGAAATTTAACCCCAAATCATCCCTTCATGTACTCATTCATTGTATAGTCTACAATTTTACTGTACTTTTCATGGTGTTTGAAACTAAAGGAGAAAGGAAGCCAACTGAAATCATACCTCTGTTTTACACGGAATTTGATAATTTCCAAATTGCTTAAACACAGATATTGTACTTGATCCTCACATCAGCCACAGAAGGAATTATCATCTCCTGTTTTAAAGATGTGGAAACTGTAAACCAGTGAGACCAAATGACTTGCCCAAGGTCACAGAACTGGAAAGTGCTAGCACTGGGACTTATGCCAAGCTCTTTTGATTTTCTTCCAACATTCTTTCTATTATGTGTGGAAATGTGCCAACCTGAACCAAATACCGTGAGAGAGAATGCTTGTAGCTGGATAATTTGTATTTGTAATTTGAGATTCGCTTGTAGTTTAATAACATTGCATGATTGCTGGAGAGAAAGAACATGGTGAAATAGGGAGGTCCTACAGGAGAAGGGCAGACTTAATAACTGTGATTCCAGGGGGCACAGTTCTTATGCTGAAACTCTCATTTCCCTGGATGATGACATTAGAAGTGTATTCAGCTGAGAAAGTGATGGCCTTGGGAAACTTCTCTGAAGGAATACCTTGAGTTTTATTCACTTCATCACATAATTAATACTTCATTCTGAAATTAAGTATGAAGTTTTTTAAATCAAGTCTGAAGTTGCTGAAACTTTGCACAGCGGTCTGATTAGTGTTAATTCTGTTTCTGTTTGGTACATTTTCTATTTATTTTCCATTTTTACACTTCCCAGAAGGACAATTTTCTCTGTGAACAGAAGATGTTTACAGAAAATCTTATTTTTAAAAAGTCACAGATGTAGATATGTGCAAGTGAAAAAAGTATCACACTATCTATCATCTTTTGTCAACATGAAGACATAGGTCATTGTAAAAAAAAATAGGCAGGAGAATAAGGAACAGGCAAACAGAACCTGGAAGTGATCAGCATAAAATTGTGTGAACATTTTGAATAGATTTTAAAATAGCGATAAAACAAAGTGACATATAGGAAGAGACTAAGAATATCCATATTCTGTTTCCAAAACTATCATTTTACTCTCTTCATGACTCAAAGTGCTTTGTCTTCATAATCTGTATTATGGCATTGATCAGCAAATGGGAAGCCAACTGGGTGTGTGTACCAAATTGAGACTAAGCTAATGTTGGAATGGGCTGAGTCGAAAAATTTGTGTGTGACATGATTCTGTTGCTCTGGAATTACATAATGAAGACATCTCTTGCAAGACATGATCAATGCTTGGAACTCATCTACTGTGCTTTTCAGACTCCTGGAGTCACTCCACTTCTAATTACATCTAACAATATGAAGCAGGCAAGCTATGACCTGGAGAGAGGCCAGTGATCCTCCATAAAAAGGCAGGTTATAATTGGAAAAGACCAAGATCTGGGGACAGATAAACTGAGATTTAACTTCAGCTTGTTTCACTTATTAGTCCCTTCACCTCTGCTTGGTGACTAATTTTCTTGGAGACGTGGCTTCCCCATCTGCAATTACAATAATATTAGCAATAATCTTAATAATGGTGACAATGTTAATATTTAACATATTTGGTACACCTACTATGTGCCAGACATTGTTCTAATTTCTTAGCATGTTTTCCAATTTAATTATATGGCAACTCTTTGAGGCAAAGTACTATTGTTATCACATTGTACAGGTGAGGAAATGAATGCAGGTAGCTTAAATAGATCACCTGAGTCACATCAGTAGAAAATGCTGGAGATAGGCTTCATACCCAAGTAATCACCCTCAAGTGGCTATGCGCTTAATTGGTACTCTATGCTGCCTTTTGTTAATACCTCGGTTTCTTTAACTGATAGATGAGTATAATAAAACCCTACCTCTTTTCTAAATATCAAATGACACAACAACTATAAAGTATTCAAAACAAGTCCTAGTGCATAGTAAGCTATTATAAATGTTTTTAAATAAAATAAACAAAATAATTTTTCCCAATTACAGAGCTAGTAGTTGGTGAAACAGCAATTCTCACCCACTTAGTGTAAATCCAGACACCTCACTCCCTACAACATTCTTTCTCTTGATGGTGCCTCTAATTAAAGCTGCCTTGCACAGATAAGTAAGGCATAACTCAATCTGTACTTGTTACATGAATAAATTTATCATATTGAATATCTGCTATGTTTTGGCATAATGTTTAGTCTTAAATTTTACCTCACCAATATATCTATGTGAAGTCTAGGAATCCACAGTCTTTCACATCAGTGGCTCAGCAAGCCTTTTTTAATGAATGCATGTTTTATCTTAACCTGTCTCTCCAGAAGCATGGGAAATTAAGTCTGCAGGCCAATAATCTACACTCTTGTGTGATCTGATAATGCATCACTGGGTTCTCACTGACTCGTTCATCAGCAACCCAAGATCGTATTTACTTTTGAAATAACTGCACCTCATTTTTGACACTCATTGAACTAATTGTTAACTAATGCTTATTATCAAGGTCCAACTAGAGAAGCAGAACCAGTAGGAGATATACAGAAAGTATAATTGCAAGGAATTGGCTTATATGATTGTAGGAGCTGGCTATGCAAGTTCTAATCCACAGGGCAAGTCTTCAAGAAGAGCAGATCTTCAAGAAGGGTAGTCTAGAATTGCCAGGTACTGTTTAAAACTGTGGACCACATGTGGAATTTGTTTTTCTCCGTGTAATGCCTTTCACCTGATTGAATCGGGCCCACAAAAATTATTCAGTATAATCTCCCTTACTTAAACTTAACTGATTACAAACTTTAATCACATGATACAGTTAGGCTCTGTGTCCCCACCCAAATCTCATTTTGAATTGTAATCCTCATAATCCTCATGTGTCGAGAGCAGGACCTGGTGGGGGGGTGACTGAATCATGAGGATAGTTTCTCCCATGCTGTTCTCGTGATAGTGAGTGAGTTCCCACAATATCTGATGGTTTTAAAAGCATTTGACAGTTCCTTCTACGCACTCATTCTCTCTTACCTGTCATCATGTAAGACACACCTCTTACCCTTCCACCATGATTATAAGGTTCCTGAGGCCTTCCCAGCCACGCAGAACTGTGAGTCAGTGAAACCTCTTTTCATTATAAATTACTCAGTCGCAGGTATTTATAGTCGTGTGTGAGTAGCTGCAAGCATTGGAAACCCTGTGTATTTGCTGTGACCCACTAATTCTCAAACCACGCTACAATAATAGCAGTGCTGTGAAGTATCCAGAATCCCCTTCAGAAGGTAGAATTCACTCAGATTGGGGTGACGCCCGGGTGTATTTATTTAAAAATTTTCAGTTGGTTATGTGCATTTGGAGTTGCAAACCATTTATCCAGAAATAAAAGAATATCTATTGACTAAGAGAGTGCTTCTGGAAATGTGATCCCTGGAATAACAGCATCAGCATCACCTGGGAAGTTATTAGAAATGCAAATTATTGGGTCCCACCCCAGATCTGTTGAATTAGTAACTCTGGGGGTGGAGCCCAGCAATCTGGATTTAACAAGCCTGCTAGGTGATTCTAATGCCCAGATTTGAGAAGTTTTTAACTATCACTAGGGAGAGTTCCTGAATTCTTCCACTTCTTGTGATGGAATAAAAATACCCTTTGGAGTCAGGAATTTCAGGTTCAAGCTTGAAATCTTCCTCACAATTAAAAATGTGATTGAGGTCAAATTATTTTGCTCTCTAATCTTCAGTTACATCACTTGTAAATTAGAAACTCAGATAATCCCAGTTTTAATGAAGTTGTTGCAAAGATAAAATGTCAGTTCCTCTCTTTTCCTCATTAAGAGGATTATGAAATCTGTGACGGGAATGATAAGCATATCTATGTGTTCACCCTCAATCCCAGCTAAGAATACTAAATAATCTGTTAATGTAATACTTTTTATCAGTGGCTTACATGTTTCCCCAAAGTGTGGGACAAATATCAGTTGTGATCTATGTGGCACTGGTGCTCAGTAACATTAAATCACATGATAGAATGTTATTCTCCTTTCAAAAATTTCCAAAAATTGTTTAAAAATACATTTTTAAAAAACATGTCGATTTAAAATGCCTGAAACACATCTCAAAACTTCTAATATCCTGTTTAAAATAAAGCTTTTGAGAAGGAAATATATTTCTCTAGACCTTAATACATTTGTTTGCCTTCTTTTGAAGACAAGTAGCACTAGGTTTTCATACATGATAATAAAAATGTCTTTAAAGTAACTTTACGTTTAAAAACGAGTTTACCGAAATAACTACTTAAAACACACTATGAAATTGTGACCAGTATTAAAGTCACTATTTTCCATACTTCAAGGTGTGCAGCAGAAATCTCAGCCTTAAATAATTCATAATGAGGGAGAGAGGAGGACTGGTATATGGAAAGTCTGAAAACAGAGATCAGAGTCAACATTCTTATGGCATAAGTGTGAATAATTTATATGATGCCGAAATATGAGGGTTAAGGTACGAACAATTTAGCAGAGGTTCTTGTGAAACAGATCTTGAGGGTTTAGATGACATTGCCCAAGAATGTTTAATAACTCTTTAAAACCGATTTTTGTACCTTAAACACATTGATAGAACTCTAGTATGCAGAACAAGGAGATCATGATTGTACCAGCTTGTACCTGCTCAGGGCATTTTATAAAACTCTGAAAAATCTCAGTTTGAGTTGAATATTAACAAAATAAAGCCCATTCAGATGGAGGAAGGGGCTACTATGATGAAGGTTTTGAAGTGTAGATTACATGAGCTAAGGCCGAAGGATTTAAGAATATTTACTCAGATGAAGAAATACCTGAGTACTAAATATCATCTTTGTACTTCTGAGCATATATCATGGGATAAAGGAACCAGAGAGACAAATGAGTTGCTAACAGACACCACTGTCCAGCACTAGAATCAGCAGCCACATTGAACAGGGCAAGCTCCATGACCAGAAGTGATCCACCAGGGAAAGCAGCAGGTATCCAGTGTGTAGGCACCAATGTGGATGATAGTTGGGATGTTCAGGTAAAAGGCCTGGTTCAAGTACATGTGTGAGTTGGGGCAAGGGGAGTGTAGAAAGGGAATTCATATATAGAAACTGCCTGTTGTGTACCGACTCTTAATAGCACTTTGAGTCACCCTCTTGCCCATGAAGGGGCTGAGGCTCTGAGAAGTTTTGCAGCCTTCTGTAGTTCTCATAGCTAATACTCCATTTATTTATTTATTTATGAGATGGAGTCTCGCTCTTTCACCCAGACTGGAGTGTGGTAGCACAACCTCTGCCTCCAGGTTCAAGCGATTCTCCTGCCTCAGTCTCCCAAGTAGCTGGGATTACAGCCACCCGCCACCACACCCAGCTAATTTTTCTATTTTTATTAGAGATGCGGTTTCTCCATGTTGGCCGGGCTGCTCTTGAACTCCTCACTGCAGGTGATCCACCTGCCTCGGCCTCCCAAAGTGCCAGGATTACAGGTGCGAGCCACCGTGCCTGACTAATACTCCACTTTTAAGTCTATTGATCTCCACAACCATTGCTGCGCTTTATTCTGAACTCTGTGCCGTGCCAGCCCTGAATTTTTATTGCTTCCTCGTGGGTTGTAACCCAGACAGGAGCCATAAAAGTCTGTTTCATGAATGGGTGCTTTTTGCAGTCTCTGGCTGAAGTCACCAGCAGCCAGTGTGGGAAAGAGAGCCTGAGGTTCCTGCTGCCAAACCCAATGCCAGCTCAAGCCCCCGCCCCAGGATACCTGATGGAGAACATCTGTACTGAAATGCTGTCAGTCAGGGTGAATGTTGCACTGCACATTTGGATCCCACTTTGGGAACAGAGGGCTTATTTCTGCAGCTGCTAGCAGTGCTGCTACTGCTACTGCTGCTGCTGGAAAGCTGCCCTCCCTGTCAGTCCCCTTCAGAAACCCCCTCAGCAAAAGAGTTAACTCCGTTAAAGTTCTGCTTCCTCCTGGGGCAGACCATATGCAATAACCAATTGGCTTGGAAGTGTGAAAAAGCCTATGGGTCATGAAGACCTGATCCTCTTGGCTGAACATGTGGCAGCTTGGAAGGGCCAGCCCATCTTTAGAACTCCCATGAAGGTGGTTATTGCTCTCATTGAGATTTGTCCCGCTGCTCAATCCTGCTTCCTTTCTTTCTCTTTCTTTCTTTTCTGTAGGAGTTGGTCCCAAGAGCAGTTCCTAATCAACATTCAGAATGCTGATCTCTATCTATTTCAGAGACAGCTTCAGCAGTCAGCTGCAAAATCTCAGCTCAGCATCTTCCCATGTGATTTGTCTTCTGTTTCAGTTGTACAAATAAGTAAGAGGTCTGGCTACTGCATTGTACTCATTCATTTATTCTTTCATTCAACAAGTACTTAACCACCAGCTACATGGCAGTCAGTGCACTAAGGCACTGCTAGAACTACTGTAATGAAAGAGGATTCTGTTCTAGCCTTCAAGGAGCTAACAGGGAAGAAAGACAATCAGCAAATAATTACATAGAAAATGATGTGATGACTTTATGAAAAGTGTTTTGAAGAACTGCAGAGCACTACCAGTAAGATTACAGGAGTCTTCTAGTTCAGAGAAATCATAAGATTCTCCGAACATGGTGACATTTAATCTGGGACCTAAAGACTAAGGGAGGAGAGTGTATGATGGGAGGTGGGGTGATTCTAAACAGAAGAAACAGCATTAGGCAGAAAGGATATTTGCATATTTGAGAAAAAGAAGAGCCTGATTGGCAACTACATAGTGAAAAAAAAATACACTGAAAATGAGGCTTGCACAGATACTATAGGGGCTTGTCAATGTTTTGGTGCAGTTATATGCATTAAATAGTTTTATGATATGACTTGGACTGATGTTGTTTCACATTATTTAATTCTACCAAGAACTGTGTGCATTATTTGCCATCCCCCCTCCGCCCTGCCCCCAGCCTTTTTTTTTTTTTTTTTGAGTTTGAGTTTGTGTTTTGCTTTTATTGCCCAGGCTGGAGTGCAGTGGTGCCATCTCGGCTCACTGCAACCTCCACCTCCCGTTTTTTGTTTTTTTTTCAAGACAGAGTCTCACTCTGTCAGCCTGGCTGGAGTGCAGTGGTGTGAGCTCAGCTCACTGCAACCTCCTTTTCCTGGGTTCAAGCAATTCTGCTGCCTCAGCCTCCCAAGTAGCTGGGATTACAGGCACACACCACCATGCCCGGCTAATCAAGCGATTCTCCTGTCTCAGCCTCCTGAGTAGCTGGGAGTACAGGCACCTGCCACCACACCTGGCTAATTTTTGTATTTTTATTAGATAAGAGGTTTCACCATGTTGGCCAGGCTGGTCTCTAACTCCTGACCTCAAGTAATCCCCCCACCACCACCCCTCCTCGGCCTCCCAAAGTGCTGGGATTACAGGCATGAACCACTGCACCTGGCCTTTTCCCCCATTTTTTAATAAATGGGTAAGGAAACATAATTTCTGAGAGATTGTGTGTTTTGTTCAAGGTCAAAAAGCAGCTCAAAGAAGTCAAATGAGGCCCACCTGGATCCAAAATCTATGTACCTTGTACTATATCATATGAGAGTCCTCTGACTGTCTTTAGGGGATGACATTTTCCGTTTGAGTCAATGGAAGCTCTAGCTTTACAGAGTAATGACCTTTACCTTATACCCTATTTTCATTCCCTTAGAGCCTGAGGGCCCTTGAATGGTTGGTTTCTACCCAAATGAAGCTGAAAAACAATCACCAAAATGTACTAATGACCTCCATGCCATAACACTATTCAGGAGCTAGACCATGGCCAGAGTTCTCTAACAAATCCCACATCATCCATTTCCAATTCGTAAATTGATGGCTCCTTAGCTCTGATACGTTACTTTTGAAATTCCAAAGCCCCGACTGGTCGCAGTGGCTCATGCCTGTAATCCTAGCATTTTGGGAGGCTGAGGCGGGTGGATCATGAGGTCAGGAGATTGAGACCATCCGGCTAACATGGTGAAATCCCATCTCTACTAAAAATACAAACAAATTAGCTGGGCATGGTGGCATGTGCCTATAGTCCCAGCTACTTGGGAGGCTGAGGCAGGAGAATCGCTTGAACCCGAGAAGCAGAGGTTGCAGTGAGCTGAGATCACACCACTGCACTCCAGCCAGGGTGACAGAGTGAGACTCCTTCTAAAAAAAAAAAAAATCCAAATGCCCTTTTCCATAAAAGGATTCACAAATTACTGGCTTCCCATCACCCTTCATGGTCCTTTGTTCATTTTGCCGAAGTAGGGTTGCCATTAGAATGGTCCACTAAAGCTCATTCATTCCAGACATTGCCTAGGTGTCCTGATGTGAAAAAAAAATGATATTTTATTGTGGTTCTTTCAGTTTGCATTGCAAAGACAAGTATTTTTGAAATTTTGAAATAGAACTTGTAATGCTGTATCAAATTCCTAGTGATTATCTACTCATATCTGCCAGCTGTGATCTCACGTCCATCTTTGCCTTTTCCTGAGTGCCACTATCCTAGCTCAGGTTGGCATTGCCACTTGGACGGCTACAGGGAGAACTTCATTTCCCACTCTGCCTCTAGTCTTGTTCATTTCCATTTAACAATCACATTGTAGTCAGAACTAATTCACTCATAGCTCTTTACTACTCTGATTTCCCATGAACTACAGGGTCAAACCCAAAAACCGTATTCCAGAATGCAAAGCCCTCTCTAATGGTCTTATATGAACCTGCCTTTCCAACCATACATCTGCTACTACCTCCCACCTCTCTGGACCCCTGCCTGTCCACCTTCAACTCATACAAGGCAAGATTTCTTTTCGAGTATAACTTTTCTCCCAGCATGGTGTTTACTCTGATTGTATTTTATCTTCAAACACCAGAATTTATTCATTTTTAAGTGCCCCTTCATCATGTAGCCTTCCCTGTTTTTTCTGAGAGCAGCCTCTATTTCCTCTGTTTCATTATCAAACTACTTGTACCATTGCTAGATGAAGTATGATCATTGATGTTACACACCTTTGTATGCTTGCTGAGAGCTTACAATCTAACTAGGGGATGCGGTTGTACCTTATTAATTTTCATATTGTCTCATAGAATAATATGACAAGTTACTGAGTAATTGCTGTAAGAAGAGAACACCTTTGGAGCCTCTAATCAACTTGCCATGACTTTTAAAAAATCATCTCCTCCATCAACAGCACGACATGATGCTATCATTCCCAACAGTCATGTTGTCAAAAGTAATCTTGCTCAGCTCACTTGCAGGTATCCAAAGATGTCAGAATTTAAAAATAAAACGTAATCGCTCGTGTGCTCAGTGGCAGGCCATCTGCTTGATGTTATTACATAAAATCATTCAGGCATGGTCTTTTCCAATTGTGTCATTATAGGCCTTATAGACATTAAAAGAATAATAAAGGGATGTGTGTGTGACAAACAACTTTCAAGAGCAAATTAAAATATTTAGATGAAATGGATAAATTTCTTGAAATATATAAATCTTCTAAACAGATGCAGGAGGAAATAGAAAATCTGAATAGCTCTATTCAGTTATTTGGAAAAAGTTAAAATTAGGTCCATGTTTCACCATCCACCACAAGAACAAATGAATAAAGGATCTAATGTAAAAACACAAAAGCATACAAGTGCTAGAAGGAATCACAGGTGAATTTCTCTTTACACTGATGTAGGAAAAGGCTTTCTGGCTATGACTCAAAGCCCAGAGGTGATAACTTTGAGTACATAAAAAAATCTGCATGAAAAGAAATACCATAAATGTTCAAAAAAAATGTCACCTATATTGTGGATAAAGATTTAATATTTGTAATGTATAAACAACTCTTTAAAGAATAAATTTCAAAAATAAGGATTCTTTAAAAGATTGCTTATGCAGAGTTCTAAATATGTAAGAATAACGGTGAAATGACTAAAAGAAAATAAACTGGAAATTTTATAGTAGTAATGAAGTAATGATAATTGCTACTTTTTTCCTTTTTTCTACTTCTCTGTGTTTTTGGAATACACTAAGTACATATTTCTTTTATAAGCAAGTAGATGTTATAATTAAAAATGTTAAAAGACACAGAGATACTACTACAGGCTTACTAAAGTGTAAAAATCTTAAAACACATTGAGAGGAGGATGTAAAATAACCAGAACACTCAAACATTGCTGGTAGAAGGACAAAGTGGTGCACTTTGAAAAACTGGTAGTTTCTTCTAAATTTAAACACACATTTACTGCATGATTCAGAAATTCCCCTCCCCGTATTTACCCAAGAAAAATGAAAGTACATAGTTTCATAAAAAAGTATATGTAAATGTTCATAGAACTTTTTATTCATAGTTGCCCCAAACCAGAAACAACCACGGCGGTTAGAGTTTGAAATTAACATGTACCACTTTCGGGCCGTTATCATAACCACAAAGATAATAGGAAAATACAGCAGGTAAATACTTTGATATACTTAACTTCTGTGGAAAAAACAAAAACAAAACAGGATGTTTTTCTGAGGTCTGTGTATTGGAGACAAGCAAGTAATGGTTACTCTCATTATGGCCTCAGACGAGAAACAAAGCAAATCTGAAATGAGGTTATTCAAATCCTTCTATATTTTTGCCCAAATCTTAAGCCACAGAGTAAATAAGATTCTCGGGTATGGATGAAAATAGGGCTACTCTGTCAAAAGTAGAGTGGAAAAAAAGAGATGCTGTCTCTTAACTTTTTCCAAATAACTGAATAGAGCTATTCAGATTTTCTATTTCCTCCTGCATCCGTTTAGAGGATTTGTATATTTCAAGAAATTTATCCATTTCATCTAAATATTTTAATTTGCTCTTGAAAGTTGTTTGTCATACACACATCCCTTTATTATTCTGCGTTTGAACCAGAGCGACTCCATCTTGAATAGGGGCTGGGTAAAATAAGACTGAGACCTGCTGGGCTGTATTCCCAGGAATTAGATATTTTAAATCACAGCATGAGCTAGGAGGTCAAAGATCACAAACACCTGGTTGATAAAACAGCTTGCAGTAAAGAGGCTGACCAAAACCCACGAAAACCAAGATGACCGTGAAAGTGACCTGTGGTCATCCTCACTGCTCATTATATGCTAATTATAATGCATTGCCGTACTAAAACACGCTCCTACCAATGCCATAACAGTTTATACATGTTATGGAGTAACGTCAGGGAGTTACCCTTTATGGACCAAAAAGGGGAGGATCCCTCGGTTCTGGGAATGGCCTACGCGTTTCCTGCAAAACTCATTAATAATCAACCCCTTGTTGAGCGTGCAATCAAGAAGTAACACTAAGTATAAGCAGCTGAGCGGTCCAAGCTGCTGCTCTGTCTATGGAATAGCCATTTTTATTCCTTTACTTTCCCAATAAACTCGCTTTAACTTTATGGATTCACCTCTAATTCTTTCTGGCGCGAGATCCAAGAACCCTCTGTTGGGGTCTGGATCAGGATTCCTTTCTGGTAACACTTGGAGCATATAATTACCACCCACCTGCCAAGATGTGGGCCCCCCAAAATAAGTTAGTTATAGAAATAAAAGGTAATACGGTTAGGATTTGTGTTCCCACCCAAATCTCCAATGTCGAATTGGAGGAGGGGTCTGGTGGGAGGTGATTGGATCTTGGGGCTGAGCGTCCCCCTTGCAGCTCTCCTGATAGGGCGTTCTCAGGCGATCTAATCTTTTAAACGTGTGTGGCACCTCCTACTTCTCGCTATCCCTCCTGTTCCGCCCTGGTCTAAGATTTTTCAGTAAGACGATGCTTGCTTCTCCTTCGCCTTCTGCCATTGTAAGTTTCCTGGAGCCTGCCTGCCGTGCTTCCAGTTAAGCCTGCGGAACTGTGAGTCAGTTAAACCTCTTTTCTTCATCAGTTACCTTGTCTCAGGTAGTTCCTTGTGACAGTGGGAGAACGGACTAATACAAATGGTGTAGCTTTTTTCACACTTGTGTGGACTAAGATTCATATTGTCTACATATACATGGCAGGTGTCTTCGTTTTAACCTTAAAGGACGTTTGAGGAATGATGTGCACTTGATTCCCTTGGGAAGTCAGGACAAGGAGACAGACTTTTTCTTCATTTCATGCCATTCCGTTTAATACATGTTAAGACTTAAAATAATTTTTTAAAAAGCCAAAAGGGGAGAGGATTATGAATTGCTTTTTGTTTTGGTATTTATGTGTTTAATTTGTTCTGTAAGTACTCACAAAGCCAAGTGAAAAGGTTCAAATAGATGTTTGGGTGTGCAGCTTTAAGTGGCTTCTATTTTTTTGTAAGGTTCCTGTGAGGTTAAACAGTAAATATGACAATATGTTACTTTAGAATACATATTTTTTTCCATGCACGAATAACATTGAAAATTTACTTTCGGGTAAAGTTGCTTACTTCCTGCCACTGACAATATCTTCACATAATTTGCTTTGGAATCATGCAGGCCTCATTCAGGGACTTCAAAGACCAGAAAGAAAACAGCACAGGGTGGTTTGTGAAGGGCAGCAGGGTGAGCTCCGTGGCTCACGCCTATATCCCAGCACTTTTGGAGGTTGTTACCGGAGATCACTTGAGGCTGGGAGTTTTAGACCAGCTGGGCAGCATAGTGAGACCGCCACCCATCCCGCATCTCTACAAAATACATCTTTTAAATTAGCTGGGCGTGGTGGTGCACGCTTGTGTTCTTAGCTACTGAAGACGCTGAGGCGGGAGGATCGCTTGAGCCCAGGGAGGTCCAGGCTGCCGTGATTGTGCCACTGCACTCCAGCTTGGGTGACAGAGCAAGACCCTGTCTCAAAATAACAAACAAAATCGCAAAACAACAGCAAAAAAAACCACTGCCGCCTCAAACACATAAAGAAAAGTGCAGTGGCAAAGATTTGTTTAGGGGAAGGCAGGCCCAGAGGATGTTTTAAAGTCATCGGGATCAGCTGACAGCCAGCTTATCTTTCCTGTGTATTTCATCCCTTCCAAAAGTGGACCTTGGGAATGCAGGTGAAAGAGGCCCAGTCCTTGTGGTTTCCAGGCTAGAACGCTGAATGTTCTGGAAATTTGCTGGATGCGCCTCTCACCAGGTGATGGCAGCGTCGGCCCAAAGATGCTCCAAGGGGCCCCGACCGCCTCGCGACGCCATGCAATATGTTCAGGGAACACCAGAGGGCGCCAAGGCTTCGTGGCTGGGCGCTGAGCCGGGCTGGCTCCGAGGCTTTCTTTGCAGAGTGCCCTGCTGTTATCCACGTAGGTGTGACTGCTCTGCATAGACACACACTGCCCCACACAAGACTTCCAAGCTGAGACGAGGCCACTGAGCCACCCATTCCAAGGCTCAGAGGGAGCTGGATGGCACCTCTTTTATACTTAAGCCATCACCAGAAAAAGCAAATAACTGGGAGGAGTTGCACGCATGCTTCAGTATACTCAGCACTGTGGCCACGGATGCGCACACTAAAAGATCATCTCTAACTACATAGAGAGATGTGTAGGTTAACATCATGAGAAAGTAACTTTATCCTTTACCCCTCCGCCTTAATACTCTGAGGTGACTGATTTACCCACCAGGTGGTAGAAAAGAGATGCAATCCCAAATTTGGCTAATTCTAAATCCTCCCTTCTTGTTAAAGACCTGGCTTCCCCTGCAACCCTGGAACAAGAGAAAATTCATTCGAAATGAAATTCAGTGTCACTTGTAAATTTTTTTTTCCTAGACAAGGTCTTGCTCTGTTGCCCAGGCTCGAGTGCAGTGGCACGATTTTTGGTTCACTGCAGTCTCGACCTCCCGAGTTCAAGTGATCCTCCTGCCTCAATCCCCAAGTAGCTGGTACCACAGGCACACACCACCATGCCCAGCTAATTTTTTTTTTTTTAGAGACAGGGTCTCACCATGTTACCCAGGCTGGTCGCAAACTCTTGGGCTCAAGTGATTGCCTGACTCACCCTCCCAAAGTGCTGGAATTACAGGTGTGAACCACCATGCTTGGCCTTTTTTTTTTTTTTTTTTTCAAACAGATCAGCATTGAACTAAATAATTTTTACCAACTGCTAAATAGAATTGTGTCTACCAAAAGCAAATTCTGGTTAAGTGAAATGTAATACGGAATTCTGGCCTAGTTAGATTCTCGGGAGCATTGCATAATAAGGTCTTTTGTAATCACAATAACACCTAGAAAGCCCAATTACTATACACATTCTAAAACAAGGCTAAGGCCTCACAGCTGTAATCCTAGCACTTTAGGAGGCTGAGGCAAGTGGATGGCTTCAGGCTAGGAGCTTGAAACCAGGTTGGGCAACATATGGAGACCCTGTCTCCGCAAAACTTAAAAATTTGGCTGGGCATGGTGATACATGCCTGTAGTCCCCATTACTTGGGAGGTGGAGGCTGAAGCTAGAGGATCGCTTGGGCCCAGGAGGTTGAGTCTGCAATGAGACCAGACCCTGTCACTACACTCCAGTCTGGGCCACAGAGTGATAAAATAGAACAAGAGTAAATGAAAAATGCTGTGCTTGTTCCCTAAAATGTTAATAAGTAAAACAAAGTGCATATTCTCAGGTCGAGGTGAGACGTGAATGAGTGCTGACCCAGGGATCTTTTTCACACGGGCTAGTACTAGCTGCAAGGCCTTTATAAGCAGCAAAGTGAGGCCGTCTGGTAAATCAACATGAACTTAAAGTGACATTGACAAAAGAAAAAAATTCAAAGCCATGAACTTAACAATTTTTCTCTACTCTGCCTTGGTCAGACCACTCTTGGTGGTGCTTTTCGTTGCTACACTTTGAAGGTGTTTTGAGCAAGTGAAACATCGTCAGGAGAAATGAGTCTGGATGGTCAAGTGTACTACGCCAGGCTAGAAGTTCCCAGGGCCCTCAGCTGTTTTTCATACTGCAGGCTGAAGAAGAGGTGACTTAAGGAGAACATTGCACCTGTATTCAAATACACAAATTGGGGAGGTTTGAAGGGCTCTTAGCCATCAGGTGTAGACAAAGGAACAGTAGACACAGAGGCAGAGCGTATATCATTTAAGGAGAAACATTGTCACACACAGCATGATCTTATAGTGACAGAGGTAGCCTAGTGAAGGGATCCATAAACACGTGAAGGACTGAGGAGATATTAACAAATACGCAGAAAATTATTTCCATGGATGGCCTGTGCTAGATGCTTGGAGTATGACGGTGAGTGAGGCAGGCTGTGTCCTTACCTTACTGAGACTTCAGTCTGGTGGGAAAACAGGCATTACAAGCATGGGTGCGTGAAATGTTAGCAGGGGAAGTCAGAAGAATTCCCAGGGGAAGTTGTCTAATCTGTGAACTGAATAGTCAGTGCATAGGAGTGAGTTAGATAAACAGAATGGGAGAAAGAGGATTTTCCCGTGGGAGTAATCTGCCTTCCCAAACGCAAAGGTATCTTTGACTTCCTATATATATGTGACCTTTCCAAAACACCAAGAAAAATGTCATAACATACTATCCCGAAGTGTTGTGATTAAAGACCACGACCATGTATTTGCTGATGATTCTGAAGCTTGGGCTGGGCTCAGCTGGGTGGTTCCTGTCTTGGCTCACTTGGGGCCCCCTTATAGGGCTGCCGTAATACGTTAGACCTGCTAGGGTAAATGGTCCAGATGGTGTCAAGTTTCTGGCAGTGGCTGCTGGCGTTCTCTGGGTCACCTTCATTCTTCTCCACCTGACCTCTTATCCACCAGTAGACCACACAGTTTCTTTGTCTCATTGTCTGAGGGAAGCATTTCAAAAGGGCAAAGGAGGTTGTTTCAAGGCATTTGGAGGCCTGGGTCATAGAACTCGCATACAAGTATGCAGATCACCTGAGCTCAGGAGTTCAAGAGCAGCCTGGCCAACAGGGCAAAACCCCATCTCTACTAAGAAACACAAAAATTAGCCAGGCGTGGTAGCGCTTATCTGTAATCCCAGCTACTGGGAGGGCTGAGGCAGGAGAATTGCTTGAACCTGGGAGGAGGAGGTTGTAGTGAGCCGAGATCACACTACTGCGCTCCAGCCTGGGTGACAGCAAGACTTTGTCTCAAAAGACAAAAAAATTAAAATAAAAAAATTGCAAGCTCTTTTAAGCAAATCCCTCTGTCATTTTGAGGTGAACCGACAACTCCTCTCCTTTGTGTTCAGAAAGTCTTCTGGAAATCAAGTAGAAGCATGTTCTGAAGCCACAGCAAGCATAACAAGTGTCTTCCACTTCCTAAGGGCACCTCTTTGTTCCTTTAACCCAAAGAAGCGACTATAGACATCCAAATCAAGCATCCAGCAATTGTTAATAGTTATGAGATGGAATCTGTGTTATTCAATCAACCTTAATGCTGGCTAAAACTATTCCTTTGTTTTGCTTTGGGGAGAACTGGAGTCTCTTTGAGGTGGCAGGAATAAAGATCTGTTGATTCAACGGGTTTTGTGTTAGATCAGCTAGACTCTGTAAAATGACATGCCCCTGAGCGTCAGGTTGCCTGTGTTTTGCTAAGATAGGAAGGATCCCCTCAGGGACAGACAGGCCTGAGGCTAATTATTGCTGCAGGGTGAATTCACTGCTGAATCTTTTCACTAACAAAGACAAATTACCTCATACATTTTACAAGGCCCTAAAAAATTAGGTGAGTGAGTCTAACCTCCAGCCAACACATGAACTCAGAGTCAGCAGACGGCATCCAGCCAGAGAGACTCCTCATTTTGGTTTGCATAAAGATGAGTCTAGGTTACCACAATGGGGCATACCGTTTATGAGACCTTTCACATACCATGGTTTTCTTTGATCCTCACTGCAGTCAGTGAGAAGGAGGCATTATTATTACCTTCATCTGCAAACAAGGAAACTGTGGCTTGGAAACCTCAGAATCAGAGTCAGTAAGAGCTTGGGTTTTGCAGACCACCAGCTCAGAGCTCTGATTCCACCTCCACCACCCATTTGCGGTGTGACATTCAGCAGGTTATTAAACCTCAAACCTCTTTGAGATTCAGTCTTCTTACCTTATAATGGGGATGATAATACCTACTTCATAGGCTTGGGACAACAAAGGAGAATTCATTCACACCTGCACACGCCAACAATACCTGGCACCTGAGCACTGTTACCAGTGGTGGTTAAGCAGTGGGGCCTGAAGTTGGGTTGCTTATGTTCAAAGTCTGGCTCTGCTGTCTGCCACAGGTCAGACATTTAAAACTTGTGCCATATTGCCTGATTTAGAAAATGTGGACAACAGATGGGCATGGTGGCTCACGCCTATAATCCTAGCACTTTGGGAGGTCGAGGCAGGCGGATCACTTGAGGTCAGGACTTCAAGACCAGCTTAGTCAATGTGGCCAAACCCCGTCTCTACTGCAAATACAAAAATTATCCGGAAGTGGTGGCATGTGCCTGTAATCCCAGTTACTCAGGTGGCTGAGGCAGGAGAATTGCTGGAACCCGGGAGGTAGAGTTTGCAGTGAGCTGAGATCATGCCACTACACTCTAGCCTGGGAGACAGAGAGAGGCTTAGTCTCAAAAATAGATAGATAGATAGATAGATAGATAGATAGATGATAGATAAAGTGAACAATAACAACAGCTGCTCCAGTGGTTTAATGTGAAACTTGAAACTGTTAATTGTAGAGAAAGTCAACAGTAAGCGCTTAAATGAAGATGATAATGCCTCTCTTGTGGCTCAGTCATTTATCCAAGGTCATAGAGCATATAAAGCCCAGAGCCAGGCTCCAGTCCCAGGTCTTCTGCATTTAAATTCTGAGGATTTTTTGTGGTGAGACTAGAGCACAGGCTGGGCAAGGTGGTTCATTCCTGCAATTCCAGCACTTTGGGAGGCTAAGATGGGTAGATTGCTTGAGTTCAGGAGTTTGAGACCAGCCTGGGCAACATGGCAAAACTCCCATCTCTCTAAAAAAAATACAAAAATTAGCTGAACGTGGTGGCAGGCACCTATAGTTCCAGCTACTTGGGAAGCTGAGGTGGGAGAACTGCTTAAGCCCAGGAGGTTGAGGCTGCAGTGAGCCATGATTGTGCCACTGCACTCTAGTGTGGGCAAAAAGTAACACCCTGTCTCAAAAAAGAAAAAAAAAAAAGTAGAGACTAGAACAAATAATTAAGGGCAGGGATGGTAAACAATCTGAAGTCCCAAGACATGAGATTTCTGTGATGGCAGAAGAGACTTGAGCAAAACAGTGCAAGTGTGGGAGGGCTGGGCTAATGCCTTCCATGTGGCCAGGATGCGACCTCTCAGGCTTTAATCAGAGAGGCTCAGAATGAGGGTATGTTGCAAGACCTACATAGCTTTTCTAGTCTGTACACAAACTGTGTTGCTCATGGACTGAGTTAGGAAGCTATTGCATCTGTCCCCAGCTCAAGTTTGATAGAGGGATCTCTGCCATAGTCACAAGGAACTCATATTATTCTTTTCCTTTCTTTATAGCTTCCTCTTTTCAGGAATTATTGGAGCTAGTCGTTTATAGCTGTAGTAAAAAGTGTCTTCTGTATCATTCACTCTTTCCTACCACTACC
The DNA here is from genome assembly GCA_963573385.1 of Cacajao melanocephalus. Taxonomy (NCBI): domain Eukaryota; kingdom Metazoa; phylum Chordata; class Mammalia; order Primates; family Pitheciidae; genus Cacajao; species Cacajao melanocephalus. The sequence goes on along the minus strand of CAUYLG010012731.1, from coordinate 114,712 downwards.
ACTTGACTAAGGTCAAATGACTATTTGTGTTAAGATTTCATTTCTTTATCTGTAAAATGGGTAACAAAGTATCTATTCTTTCTAAATAAAGTATCTATTTCCTTGGGATTTTAACTGAGTTCATATAAGATAATGTAGATAAAGCCCTTAACAATCATTGACTCGTCACTTTTTTACTACTTACTGAGAGCTCTGTTAGAGATACAGTATTAGGGATATGGCCGCAAGAAGGGGATTTTGTTCTTTGGCTATAGTCTGGAGGTCTGGGTTCAAGTTCTGGTTCTGTTACTGATGAGTTACGTGATCTGGGGAAAGATATTTTCTCTTTCAGACCTTTTTGTTTTTTTTTCTTTTTTCTTTAGCTTTTAAGTTCACAGGTACACGTGCAGGATGTGTGGGTTTGTTACATAGGTAAAAGTGTGCCATGGTGGTTTGCTCACAGATCATCCCATCACCTAGATATGAAGCCCAGCATCCACTGGCTATTCTTCCTGATGCTCTCCCTCCACCTGCCCCTCTCCCTGCCGCCACAGGCCCCAGTATGTGTTGTTCCCCTCCCTGTGTCCATATGTTCTCATGGTTCAGCTCCCACTTGTGAGAACATGCAGTGTTCGGTTTTCTGTTCCTGCATTACTTTGCTGAGGATAACAGCTTCCAGCTCCATTCATGTTCCTGCAAAGGACATGATCTTATTCCTTTTTATGGGTGCATAGTATTCCATAGTATATGTGTAACACATTTTCTTTATCCAGGCTATCATTGATGGGCATTTGGGTTGATTCCAGGTCTTTGCTGTTGTGGATAGTGCTGCAGCGAACATACACATGCATGTTGTTTTGTGTTTTCATCCGATTTTGAAGAAGGCTTCAAATTCATCACATTTAAAGGCTATATTTCAAGAAACATTAGACCCATGAGATTGTCATCAAAAGGAAATTGGTTTCAGTGGACATGCAAGTCTGGGAAACTTTGTATCTTATATTCTTTTTTTGTAGAAATCTTCAAGACATATGATCATAGTAAAGACCCTGAGAAGTCCTGCAGTAAAGAAACTTGTTTAATTTGGATTAAACTAAAATTTCACTCTGTAATAGCAAATCACCACCCCCTGGAATATTCTTTGGGACATGCTGAACAAGGTGATCTCCTAAGAGCCTTTTCCACTTTCCATCTTTTTTCTCTCTACCCACATCACCTGCGTTCAGTGTTTCTTTCTGTCATTTCAGCATCACATATAAGGGATGATGCTCCCTTTGTTGATAGAGGCTACACCTGTCAATTCTAAGACCCCTGGTATGAGCAACTGACAGATCAACATTTACATAGAGCCACGTGGATAAAATATGCGCCCATCATTGCATGCGCACAGAAGATGATCTGCAAAATCTAAAATGTGCTTTGCAGTATTTTTATTGCTGCCAATGCCATTTTGTCCTTCTGTTCCCTGGGCAGCCTTTTCTTTTGGAATTGTATCCCATTTTTGTCACCCAAATGGAAAGAAAAACTTGGACGCAGAAGCCTTTTATTGCCTTCTGAATAGAGGAAACAAATAAAAGTGATGTTCTGGAAACCAGAAAGTTTGGAATCTAATTCTGCCTGCATTTCTCCATTAAGAAAGAAAGTGAAGCTAGATTGGTTTCTGTGTCGTCACGCAGCAAGAGATGTGGTTTCTTTCTAGATAAATAGTATCCAATGATTCAGTGCTTACTTTTAATCCAGCATAGTTCCATAAGTTCCACAGTTTGTCACTGTAGCCACCTTTTTTTTTTTCTGGCAGTCTTGTTCTGTCACCCAGGCTGGAGTGCAGTGGTGCTATCTTGGCTCACTGCAACCTCTGCCTCCTGGGTTCAAGATCCTCTTGCCTCGGCCTCCCAAGTAGCTGGAAATACAGGCATGCGCCACCACACCCAGCTAATTTTTATATTTTTAGTAGAGACGGAGTTACACCATCTTGACCAGGCTGGTCTCAAATTGCTGACCTCAGGTGATGTGCCTGCCTCAGGCCTACAAAAGTGCTGCGATTATAGGCATGAGCCACCATGTCTGGCCTGCAGCCTCTCAAAGTAGCCTCTGATCTTACATGGTTTGCATTAGCTTCCTTGCACCAGGAAACACCATCAGGGGTTGGAAGTAGCCCAACCCATCTGGCTCTTTTTTTTTCTTTTTTAAAGACAGTCTCCCTCTGTCACCAGGCTAGAGTACAGTGGCACAATCTCGGTTCACTTTAACCTCCGCCTCCCTGGTTCAAGCGATTGTCCCGCATCAGCCTCCAGAGTAACTGGGACTACAGGCATGCACAACCATGCCTGGCTAATTTTTGTGTTTTCAGTAGAGTCGGGGTTTCACCATGTGGGCCAGGACAGTCTCCATCAATTGACCATCTGGCCCTTTTAAAGGGGTGGCTCTTCACCACTCATGCCAACACCAGTGTCGCCCTCATTCTTTGAGAAAATACTGTATTACTATTGAGGCAGCCTTGTGTTCACTAGATCAGTGGCCTGAATTCTAGGGATTTGGAGGTTTTATTTCTTTATATATATATATACATATATATATATATACACACACACACATATATATACACACACACACATATATATATACACATATATATATATATATATATATATATATATTTATGGCACTGATGTAAACCCTAATTTATATTTGAAGGAATGGTTTTTTTTTTTTTTTTTTTTGGAGACAGTCTTGCTCTGTTGCCAGGCGCCAGGCTGGAGTGCAGTGGCGTGATCTCGGCTCACTGCAACCTCTGCCTCCTGGGTTCAAGCAATTCTCCTGCCTCAGCCTCCCAGGTAGCTGGGACTACAGGTGCATGCCACCACGCCTGGCTAATTTTTTTGTATTTTTAGTAGAGACAGGGTTTCACTATGTTGGCCAGGATGGTCTCTATCTCTTGACCTCGTGATCTGCCCGCCTCGGCCTCCCAAAGTGCTGGGAGTACAGGCTTGAGCCACCGCTCCCAGCCTATGTGAAGGATTTTACTTAAATCCACAAGAGCAACGAGAATCAGACCTGGGCCTGCAAATAGGACCAGACACAATGGCGTAGATTAAGGCACAAGGATCAGCTTCCATTTGGAGGCTAAAGATTGTTCTTGTTTCTTGTTTTTGTGGCTCTGTCAGGCCCTTAACATCACCTAAGCATAACTGATCTGGGGGAACTGAACGTTGTGAATGTGTACATTGTCTCTGTTGCTCCAAAAGTGTGCTTTAAAGCAGCTCAAATTCCCTCAACTATTGAGCCCAGGGAATCTCTCCCCAGAAAAAGCTTCAAGCATTGATTTTGAGGTTGTTGACTGCACGCATCTCCCTGTTCCCATATGGGATCAGCTAATTAGGACCCACTTGGGGCTTGTGTGAATCACAGCAGTAAACCTCTTTTTGGGAAAAGAGGTCCATATTCTTGCAGGGAGAGGACCATCAAACACCTGAGCTGGGTCTCTGGGTAGCTCAATGACTTTACTACTCTATGAACTTGGGCCAAGTGTTTTGCCCCTCCGGGTCCCGCTTAGCTTCCTTCTGTGAAATGAAGCACATGACCCCAGCTATGAACCCCTCTTAGGACTGCTCAGCTGGGACACCTTTTCTCCCCTCCCCAATTTGCCCTGAAACATCTGTGGACAACCTTGGCTTTCTGTGTCCCATTTTGTTCTCTGGTGTCCTTGAGGATTGGCAAAGGATGCTGCTGCTTCTGGTGACAACCTACTTATTTTGCTTGGTGAACTTGTACTCATTCTTCCAGATTCAAACCAAGTGTTTTCATCCCGGGTAGTTTTTCTTGACATTGCAGGATAGAGCCCAGTGTTCCATGCACCTCAGGTGCCCTGCATTTACATTTGTCATAGCACTTGGAAAACTCAAAGCCCCACCCCCAAAATACTGACAGATTCTTCTGTAATTGTGTATTTCCTGCATCCCATACTCCCTATGGTGGCAAATGCTCTTCTAGGAATATTATAGTTGGTGAACGAAAGTGAAGAATAGATCTTATTTTAATATAAGTGTTTAAAAAACAAAAACCAGAAAAAAGATCCCAGTAGTGAACTGAAAAGAAACCCAAAAAACTTAATGCTGATCTACTCTGAGCCAGGACACTTTAGGCATTTTACCTCATTTACCTCTTCAAATTTGAATGATGTATATGGTAGCAATGCAATTTGAAAGAGGGAGAAATTGACTCTCAGGGAGTGTAAGTAATGTACTGTGCCAGTTGGATCTTTTGGGAAGCAGACACCCAGATAGAGCCAGGAGTGCAAGTGGTTTATTGTTTGGGTAAGTGAGGCTTTTGAAAGATAAAGCAGGAAGGAACCAGAATTAAGCACAAAATCCTTCAGACTGCAATGTAGATCTAATGCATATAAAGAGAAAGAGATGAGGATACAGGATTTGGCAGGGAGAGCCCCAGAACATGATGCACATCTGAGGAAGTGTTGGCCAATTCAACAGGGATCTCCAGAAGAAAAAATGCCCATTAGAAGTGCCCTAAAACGGGGCAGAAATAGTCTTGCTCCAGTATCCCCATCATGCTCAGAAGCTGAGATGTGTTCTGAAGGCTTTGTAGCTGGAAGTTGTCAGCTTACTGTATTCCTTACCACATTTAATCTAGATGTTCCTACAAAGCTATGATTTGAGGGTAGGCCAGTCTGACTTTAAAGCCCATTTTCTACTCGACTTCAGAAGCTTAAAGGGCCTCCTGTTACATATTCTGAAATAAAGTTTTAATGACCAAAGTTTTAATGACCAAGTTTAGCATAATACATAAATAGGACACTAAAGCTTAAGGTCCTATGTAAAACAAGGTACAAGGTGACCTTCTAGTTCACAATCTTGCTTCCATGACTGTTTCCTCTCTCATGAAATTGTCTTGGCAGGACCTATAAGGGTCATATAATATACTGAATGATTAAAAGTTATTAAAACCCCAGATGATTGAACCCACTGATGAAGCAACTGTATGGACCTCCAAATCACTTAATAGCTCTCATGGTTGCCAAGTGTTATAATCCTAGGCTGGAGAGGCAAGGCATTAATTCAAGCTGGATTGCTGCTTCTGCTTCCTCTACCAGGGCTTGGTCTAAGCCAAGTCTTGATTAGCCATGACCTCATCTTCATCGTAGACATCCTGGGACTTCACCCTCTCAACCTCCTCCATTGATGGCCCCTTGAGGGCTCTCAGGGTGGAGTGGCACGGGATCTAGCACGGTATGAATTATCTGGAGTATTCAGAAAACTACACATCAATACAGAACCTCTTCTTTCAATCCAGTGCTGCTCTCTCAAATCTTTTTAAAAGTTGCAAAAAAAAAAAAAGTAGAAGGAGACAGAGATGAGTTTAGATGAATATAGTGCTCAATTTTTTTTTTTTTTTTTGAGACAGAGTCTTGCTCTGTCACCCAGGATAGAGTGCAGTGGTATGATCTTGGCTCACTGCAACCTCTGCCTCCCAAGTTCAAGTGATTCCCATGCCTCAGCCACCCGAGTATGTGGGATTACAAGCGCCTGCCACTGTGCCTGGCTAATTTTTGTATTTTAGTAGAGATGGGATTTTACCACGTTGGCCAGACTGGTCCCAAACTACTGACCTCAGGTGACCCACGTCTGCCTCCCAATGTGCTGGAATTACAGGTATGAGCCACCACACCTAGCCATATAGTACTCAATTTTATAAAGCCAGATTTCAAAATGGTGGTAAAAATAGTCTCAGTCACTGTATTTCTCAGACCCCAGCCTAGAGCTAATGAGTATCTCTTGAGATTGAGCTCAGAATAATTATATTATTACAGATATAATAAAGATGAAGATGATGCTTGTCTCAAAAGAACAAGACTAGTGGCTGGCACCAGAATTATAAAACTCCTCCTAGTATACACTGATCTTACAAATTCTAGTCCCAGAGTCACCACTTCTTTAGTGGAAAAGACAAGCCTAAAATCCAGTCTGGTAGTCTATTATAATTACAGGGAGTAATATAGCTCTAGAAATTAACGTGTTGGTGACTGGGTCAACTGGTGGTGAACTCCCCATCCCGGAGCTACTGAAGCAGAGGCAAGCAAGTAATCACTCAAGCAGGCTGTGCTTGAGGGTCCTATAGAGAAGAGGATGTGGGAATCTATAAATTTCCTTGAAACTTTTAAGGCTGACCTCCAATAAAGGTGAGCACAAAGAATCCAAGAGAAAAAAAATTCATTATAATTTATTCCTAATTCCATATTTGCCAACACGTTTTTTCAGATTATGCTCTTACATCAAGGCATTTATTTTCTCACTCATAATTATGATTGTATCACTTACTTGCTAAAATCAACAATAGCTTTTTTTTAATAGTTCTCTGTGACTCATTCTGACTACAAAGCCTTTCCAATATCATCTTCCTCTTTCCCTTTAGACCCCACTCCTTTTCATCCCCCTTCTTATGTTAGAGCATGACATAAACTTAGATGCCACCTATATTAGCTATTTATTTCTGTGTAACAAATTAACCCACAACATAGTGGCTTATAACATTATGCATTTATTATTGCATGGAAATTCAGAAATCGTTAACTGTGTGGTTCTGTCTTGGAGTGTCTCATCAGGCTGCAAGAAAGATGGGAGGTAGGGCTGTAGTTATCTGAATGCTTGGCTGGGCTCGGGAATCTCTTTCTAGAAGGCTTTCTCACATAGCCTGTGTTTGTCAGGAAGCCTCAGTTCTTCTTCATGGAGGCTTCTTCATGGACTGCTTGGGGACCATCACAACATGGTAACTGGCTTCCTGCAGAGTCTAAAGTCCAAGAGGGGGCAAGGCCAAAGCCCAGGGTTTGTTACGAATTAGCCTTGAAAATCACAATTATGTCAACAATACTTTATAAGTTACATAGGTCAGCTTTTTTCAGTGTGAGAGGGAACCTACACAAAGGCATGAATACCAGGAGATAGATCACTGGGGGAGTTTTTGGAAGCCAGTTGTGATGTCTGTAACTTGGAACACGCTGCTCCTTGTGCCTTGATTGTTCTTGCCTCTTTCCTACCAAGAAATCTCCTGTCAGTCATCTCAAATGCAACCAACTTTGGAGTCTTCTCTGAATCTATAAACAGAACTAATAATTTTCTTTTTGCTTTTCTATAGCATTTTGTACATACTCTTACAAAAAGATGAATTTTTATTGTACAGTACAAAGTCTCTCTCTCTACCAAGGGAGTGCCATATCTTATCTAGTGTTTTGAATATTAAATTTTGGCAAATAACAGGTACTTAAGGAAAATTTAAAGAGTTAATTTCATTTTTCTCATCATCTGTAACCTTGTTTCAGGGGCCCAAATCAATACTAATGAAAAGCAAAGTACAAAACAGCACCTAAGATAGAGTAAAAAGCATCATATATTGTTGTTGGTTTTTTTTTGTTGTTTTTTCGTTTTTTTATTAAACCCTAAACTAAGTATACTTTTACTAGGAAACAACTTTCTGTAGGAGAAACTTGGGATGAGATGGAAATTACCACTATTAGAACAGTAAAAAGCATTGGAAATTATGGTGTCCAAATTGAGTGCTTTGCAAATGGGAAAAACCAAGGCCTCATTTTAACACATATTATTCATGGCAGAAACTAGACAAGATAGTTAATTAACCTGGATAAAAAAGAAGAAAATTAAATCACTTGAGAATATTTTTTTTTGGTCACTTTAATAATCTTAATCTCTAATCTCACCACTCAAGTCTTTCTTGAAGAACAGCAATATAGAATGAATGGCTTAAATGGGCCCAAAGTGATTTAGGAAAGCATATATTAACTTCAAAACACTAAAAGAAGACTCCGGCATTTGGTACCAGGTATAGGTAGATAAGATCTCTTAAAAAAAAAAAAAAAAGGAACACTTGGAGGAAGAACTCCGGTGTTTTCTATTCTCCATGCAAGATCCAAACTCCCAGAGAGGGGTGTATATCCCTTGGAGAAGGAAAATTAAATGCAATGGCAAAAGTTTTGTTGAGGGCTGAAGATCAATATTCCATAAGTGAGGCTGGGCGCGGTGGCTCACGCCTGTAATCCTAGCACTTTGGGAGGCAAAGGCAGGTGGATCACCTGAGGTTGGGAGTTTGAGACCAGCCTGGTCAACATGGTGAAAACCTGTCTCTACTAAAAGTACAAAAATTAGCCAGGTGTGGTGGCAGGCACCTGTAATCCCAGCTACTTGGGAGTTTGAAGCAGGAGAATTGCTTGAACCCGGGAGGCGGAGGTTGCAGTGAGCTGAGATCGTGCCACTGCACTCCAGCCTGGGTGATAGAGTGAGACTCTTGTCTAAAAATAAAATAACTAGGAGTGAGAAATGGAGGGAATTGGAAAGAGGACAGAGAGAGAACAATAACTTTTAAAAATTCAACCTTGAATTCAAGCTGTATTTTTTTCCTCTGTGTAGACTGGGGCTCACTTAAGGCCCCAGTCTTATTTCTCTATGACCATCATCGTCTAAAATTGGTGCAAGTAGTTCTCATTGTCAGCAGTTGTGTCAGTATCAGCATGAGTTTCCAGATGTTCCTGGTTGAGGAGAAGGAAAATAAGCTATCTGTAGGTTAATATAACTTTCCTGCAAACAGCCCCATTGCCCCAAACTCACCACCAAAGTGTAGGCAGGGCATTTGCTGCTAGCATAGCAACAGTGACATCTAAAACGTTTAATTTGAGTTTGTCAACAAGGTCCCTGAAGACCACTTCACCCATCCTCATTGTGTCCCATGTCACTGCAGCAACTAATAGTCAGCACAGATGTTTTCACTCTTTGCTTGCTGAACCCACCCAGTGCTGATAAATAATCGCTTTGGCTGTTGCACTTTAAGGCTACTTACACAATAGGCTGAAGTCATTCTAAGACTTGCAATGAGAATGGAAACCATAGAATTATAGAAGATTCAAGGGCTTGGAAGAGCCTTTAAATGACTCATCTCCTTTGTTGGGACCAAAACAAACATTCTCAGTCTTGCTGAATATTAGAATAACCTGGGGAATTGACAGCTCTATCCCAAATCAGAGGTTTCAGAATCTCCGGAGGTGAGGCATGGGCCTGTTTTACATTATTTCCAGGTTATTATAATATACATTTGGAGTTGAGAAGCACAAACTCTAATGATACCCATGGCTCAAAGAGGGCATGAGAATAAGTGAGATTCACAGAGAATTACTGCAAGGTCTGAACTCCAGGTTTTCTGGCTTCCAATGTGGTCTTCTGTCCCCTGTACCAGGGTTATACACCTGCTAATTACTGTACTTAAATATGTCTACTCACTCAATTCAGAAAGTAGAGATGATAATTTTTGTTTCTATTTTTTGAGGTAAGGTGTCACTCTGCTCAGGCTGGAATGCAGTGGTATGATCCCGGCTCATTTGTAGCCTTGAACTCCTGGGCTGAAGCAGTCCTCTGCCTCAGTCTCCCAAGTAGCTGGGACTACAGGTGCATATCATAATGCCCATCTATTTTTTAAAATTTCCCTTTTGTAGAGGTGAGATTTCACTATGGTGACCAGGCAGGTTTCGAACTCCTCAAGCCATCCTCTCACCTTGGCCTCCCAAAGTGTTGTGTTTACAGGCCTGAGCCTCTGTGCCCCACTAAGACAGTAAATCTTGAGATCTTTTTCTTTGAGTAATGACCCTCAGACATCCAAGATTTTCAGACAGCAAAACACTGGGGTCCATTACTTGTTGAGAACTGGACTGATTTTAGGATTTTTGAGAGTCAGCATAGTCCACAGAAAGCTGGAAGTTATGGAAAACCAGGTTCTAGTGTCAGCCTTATCTTAGGCTAGCCAGGCAACTTATGTTGAATGGCATTCAGATGGGGCCAGGGTTCTCTATCCTGGCTACATACTAGAATTACCTTTGTATGCTTAAAAGACACAAAAGGTCTGACATCACTCCCAGGTACTTATATTTAGAAAATCTACAATGGATCATGTCTCAGCCTTTTGGCTAAGATCAAGTGTAGAAAATCTACATTGGTCTAGGAACATGTATTTTAGAAGATTTTCAAGTGATTCTAAGGTTCACCCCCTACATAAAAACCCCTGTACTAGTGATCTCCAGAGACCCTCCCTTTTTTAAACACACTTCACCCATTTACGGTGCAAAATTCTATGATTCTGATATATTGACAACCATCATCAAAGTCAATTTTAGAACATTTCATCACCCAGCAAGAAACTCTGCATACTTTATCTATCACCCCCATGACCCCTGGGCTCTTCCTATGCCTAGGAAACCACTAATCTACTTCGAGTTTATAGGTTTCCATATTTTGGACATTTTATAGGAATGAAATGATATGTTGCTTCTTTCACTTTGCAAAATGTTTTAAAAATTCATATATGTTGTAGCATGTGTCAATAATTTATTCCTTTGATTTTATCATAAAATAAGTTATATATATTTGTGGGTTACAAAATGATGTAATGATACATGGGTATAACGTATAATGAGTCTATCAAGCCAATAAACATCCATCACCTGAAATACTTACCATTTTTGTAATGAGAACGTTTAAAATCTACTTGGTAATTTTGCAGTATACATTATTATCAACAGCATTTAACATAGTCTGCAATAGATTTCAAAACACCTTATTTCTCCTGTCTAACTGAAACTTTGTACCTTGAACCATCTCTCCATCCTTCCTTCCCCCAGTCTCTGGTGACCATTATTCTGTTCTCTACTTCTGATTTCAACGGTTTTAGATTCTGCATATACGTGAGACCATGCAGTTTCTGTCTTTCTGTGTCTCTTATTTAACTTAGCGTAATGTCCTCCAAGTTTATTCATACTGCCACAAAGGACAGAATTTCCTTCTTTTAAAGGCTGAAGAATATTCCATTGTGTATAATACTGTATTTTCTTGTAGAATACCAACTGTCGATGGATACTTCAGTTGATTCCAGGTTTAGGCTTATTGTGAATAATGCTGCAAAGACAGGGTGTGCAGATGTCTCTTCAACAATACTAATTTCTTCAGATATGTACCCAGAAGTGGGATTGCTGGACTACATGATAATTCTATTTTTAGTTTTTTGAAGAACCACTGTATAGTTTGTTATATTGGCTGTACTAATTTACATTCCCACCAACAGTATGCAACAGTTTCTTTTTCTCCACATCCTCACCTCTTTGAGCTTTTTTGATAATATTCTGACAGGTGTGAGGTGACAGCTCATTGTGGTTTTAATTTGTATTTCCCTAATGGGTAGTACTGTTGATTGTGTTTTTCATATGTCTGTTGGCCATTTGTATGTCACCTTTTGAGTAATGTCTATTCAGGTCATTTGCACATTTTAAAATCACGTTACTTGATTTTTTGCTATTTTTATCATTCCTTATATATTTTAGATGTTAAACTGCTATTAGATGGATAGCCATTTTCACGATATTGATCCTCCTTATCCATGAGCATGGAATGTTTCTATTTATGTCCTCTCTGACTTCCTTGAGCAGTAATTCTCCTTGAAGAGGTCCTTTACTTCTCTTGTGAGCTGTAATCCTAGGTATTTTATTCTTTATAGCAGTTGTGAGTAGTTCATTCATTCATGATTTGGCTCTCGGCTTGTCTGTTGGTGTACAGGAATGCTTGTAATTTTTGCACATTGATTTTGTATCTTGAGACTTTGATGAAGTTGCTTATCAGCTTAAGAAGCTTTTGGGCTGAGACAATAAGGTTTTCTACATATGGGATCATGTCATCTACAAACAAAGACAATTTGACTTTCTCTGTTCCTATTTTAATACCTTTTATTTCTTTCTCTTGTCCGATTGCCCTGGCCAGAACTTCCAATACTATGTTGAATAGGAGTGGTGAGAGAGAGGGCATCCTTGTCTTGGGCCAGTTTTCAAAGGGAATGCTTCCAGCTTTTGCCCATTCAGTATGATACTGGCTGTGGGTTGGTCATAAGTGGCTCTTATTATTTTGAGTTATATTTCTTTAATATCTAGCTTATTGAGAGTTTTTAGGATTAAGGGAGGTTGAATTTTATCAGAAGCCTTTTTCTGCATCTATTGATAATTAGTTTTTGTCTTTAGTTCTGTTTATGTGATGAATTTCATTTATTGATTTGGGTGTGTTGAACCAGCCTTGCAGCCCAGGGATAAAGCTGACTTGATTGTGGTGGATAAGCTTTTTGATGTGCTACTGGATTTGGTTTGCCAGTATTGTATTGAGGATTTTTACATCAATGTCCATGAGGGATATTGGCCTGAAGTTGTCTTTTTTTGTTGTATCTCTGCCAGGTTGTGGTATCAGGATGATGCGGGCCTCATAAAATGAATTAGGGAGGAATCTCTTCTTTTCAACTGTTTGAAATAGTTTCAGAAGAAATGGTACCACCTCCTCTTTGTACCTATGGTAGAATTCAGTTGTAAATTTGTCTGGTACTAGGCTGTTTTGGTTAGTAGGCTGTTTATTCCTGTCTTACTTTTGGAACTCATTATTGGTCTATTCAGGGATTTCAGCTTCTTCCTGGTTCAGTCTTAGGAGGGTGTATGTGTCCAGGAATTTATCAGTTTCTTCCAGGTTTTCTAGTTTATTTAAACAGTTTGTTTCCTTTGGGGTTTTTGTTGTTGTTGATGATGTTTTATGCTGTTGCTTTGTTTTCCTTTTAACATTCAGGCCCCTCTTCTGTAGAGCTCCTGAGGTTTGCTGGGGGTCCACTTCAGACCGTATTTACCTGGGTCCCTCCCACACCTGGAAGTATCACCAATGGATGCTGCAAAATAGCAAAGATGGCCACCTGCTCCTTCCTCTGGGAGCTCTGTCCCCAATTTCTTCTGGCTTGTAGGGTTTCCGCTGAGAGGTCCAATGTTAGTCTAATGGGCTTCCCTTTGTAGGTCATCTGGCCTTTCTTTCTGGCTGCTCTTAACATTTTTTCTTTCATTTCAACCTTAGAAAATCTGATGATTATGTGTCTTGGGGTTGGTTATCTTATAGAGTTCCCTGGGGTTCCCTGAATTTCCTGAGTTTGAGTGTTGGCCTGTCTTGTTGGGAAAGCTTCCCAGAGGAAGCTCTACCTGATGCTGGCTGATGCTGGCTGGAACTCTGTATGAGGTGTCTGGCGATCCCTGTTGGGAAGTCTCACCCAGACAGGAGGAATGAGATCAGGGACCCACTTACAGAGGCAGTCTTACTGCCCCTTGGCAGAGCGGGTACTTTGTGTTGTCTAGACTCTCCAGAGCCAGCTGGCAGGAAAGACTTAATAGGCTGAACCGCGGAAACTGCAGCCACTCTTCCCCACAAAATCCTGATAGAACTTCTGGATGAAAGAACTAGGGAAAGGAACCCCAAACATATGTCAGGCTCCCAGATAAGAAGAGAGGAATCCCATCTAAATGGGATATATTTAAAAAAAAAAAAAAGGCACAGCGGGGGGGCATTTCCTAATCCTGAATGTAAACTTCAGGGGCTCCGTCCCAGGGAAATCAAAGATCTGTTGGTAAAACCCTGGATGGAGTTGCTGAAATTCCTGTGGGGATGCCCCGCCTGGTGATAAGGGATGGATCAGGGTCCCACTTAAAGAAGCAGTCTGGCCATGACCTGCCACAGCCATTGTGCTGCGCTATGGGGAATTCTTCCCAGTCCAAAAGCTCAATCTCCTTGGCAGTGGCAGGGGAAAACAGTTGAAGAGCTGCAGAGATGGCAGCCACCCCTCTCCCTGGAAATCGGTCGTCTTAGGCAGTCTCCAGCCTGCTGCCACTGGCCAGCCAGTGATTCCAAGCCAGTGAGTCTGAGCTGGTAAGGTTCTGTGGGAGCAGAGCTTGTTGAATGATGCTGCTTGGCTCCCTGGCTTCAGCTGCTTTCCTGCCTCACCAGAAGTTGCAGTGCTGCAGTATCCAAAACAATTCCTCTGTCTGCTGGAGCAGCTGCTGAGAGTCTGCACAGCTTTGTGCGTGGGACCCAAGGCCCTGGTGGCATGGGCTTACGAGGGGATATCCTGATCTAAGAGTTGCAAAGATCCATGGGAAATATGTGCTTTCCCAGGCAGGGTAGCACATTCACTCACCACTCCTTTGGCTGGAGGAGGGAGATCTCCCCTTGCCCCATGCCACTCCCAGATGGGCTGCTGCCCCACCCTGCTTTTCCTCACTCTCTGTGGGTGGCACCAACTGCCCAGTCAGTCCCAATGTGAGAACCTGGATACCTCAGTTGAAGGTGGAGAATTCATTCTACATTTTTGTTCTTGTTGGAGAGACCCACAGCCCACAGCTGCTTCTAATCGTCCATCTTGGCCCCTCCCACCTCATTGCTTGTATGGAAGAAGTGATTTTTGGAGGTCCTTACCCCACCATTATCCTGGTTTGTTTTTTTTTAAATCATTTGTCTTTCCCTCTACAGATTGGATATGTTCCATTAATCTATCCTTAAGTTCACTGCTTCTTTATTGTATCTATTATTTCATTAAGCTTAGGCAGTAAATTTTTATTGTTAATAATATATTTTTCAATTCTAATATTTTCATTTTTTATATTTTATATTCCCCTGATATTTATATCCTTTTCATTTTGAATGATTCTTGTTATTATCAAGGGTAGCTTTATCACCTGCTCTAAAGTTCTGATGTAACTTTAAACACATGGATTCTCCCAACATCTGGGTCATTTTGGGGTTGGCATATGTTGATCCTCTTTTCCTATAGAAATGGTTCATATTCGTCAGTTCTTTGTTGAATAATTTTGGATTGGATCTTGGACATAGTGTTAGGATGTGAAGGAGCTGGGTCTGTTACATTCCTCTGAAGAACAATGATTTTATTTTAGCAGATAATTCATTAGATAAGACCCAAAGTATAAGCTCTGTTTCATTTACTGTGGTTATTAGTTCAAATTTCAGTTTAATTATTTAAGCCTTTGCCGTGATGCTTTGAGTCTTTCCCACACATGTGTGGTGTTCTCCAGGTCAGAGTTTTATATGAAGTTCATATTGAGAATTAGGAAATGCCCTTTTTTTACATCTCTCATTTAGGTGAATTCTTCTCTCCTTATCTGGGAACCTGACATGATGATCGGGGTTTCTTCCCTAGTTCTTTCATCCAGAAATTCTATCAGAATTCTAGCCCTTACCCCAGTGCTGTGCTGCTTGTATGACCCGCCCTCAAGATAAAGCCATAAATAAGAAAGAAACGAGCAGAAAAGAGAGAAGGAAAAAAATCTTACCCTTTGTGATTTAGTTCTCCACATCTGACTTAACAACATTTCTGCTTATATTTACTTGACAGAATTTTTAGGCAGGTTTCTCCCCCCTGCCCCCATATTTTATCTTTTTAGGGGTAGGTTTGCAGGAAGCTTCTACCATCAAACAGTAAGAAGCCACAGAGCAGTATCTAAATAGATCTTATTATTAGCTTGTTATTTTAAAAGCTGGTTTCTTCTACTTCTAAGTAGAAAGACTTGTCTGAAACAGACCAATTCTAAACCTCATTACATCATTTATTTTCTGTGTGATTTTAAGTGAATTAGTTAACTTTACTGAAATTCAGTTTCCTTCTGTTTAAAAGCGAGGAAATGCTAATATAGGATTTGATACGAGAATTAAAGGAAAGAGTGCAGATAAAGTGCCTCGGAGAGTATCTGGCCCATAATTGGGGCTTAGTAAGTGCCAGCCCTCTTTTTTTCTGTGGAAAGGAATTAAACTAGCTGGTGATTATTTGGCTACTGCATTTGAAGGCTGTAAAACCAAAGTCTGAATTATCTGGGTTGATAAGATTATCTAGATCACTGCTAAATCTCCCTGCCACTTTATCCTGTTGATACTGAGACACCTAACTCTCAAATATAATCTTCCGAAAAGCAATCCTTTACAAGGAGACTCTGAAAGACTCTTTGTGCTAGCAAACAATACTCAAAAGTGTGCCTTCCAGAGAGACAATATAGTAAAGCAGCACATTAATCTTGCCTCAAATCCTATTTCATGTCTTCCGGACCTTGCAGAGGGGAGATGGGTGGAAACAATTGATCCATTGAGAATTACAGGCTGACCTCCAACTAAGACCTCTACCTGGGTGACTACATGTGGATGGAGAACAAGTACTTTGGCCCCAGCTACAGGCTGTTTCCTGTTCCCTGAGGCTGGCTGCAATTCAGTTAGAAACTCTGCTAGCAAGACTGACCCTGGAAAAGACGTTAAAAGTGCCCACCCATTCAGGCTTTAATTCAGGGTCGCACAGGAACCGACTTCTTCCCACTCTGCAGAGAGGAAAGAGTTGGCAGTGGACCACCCCCTAGGCTGCCAGATCTCAGTCCTTTGAGGACCTGAGCCATGAGCCCGTGCCAGGAGGTTGGCGGCTGAGGTGGGATGATCCAGGGGCTCACAAAATCTCATCCATGAATCAACCTGCTTATTGTTACTTCCTGCAAAGCTTCAAAACCATAAAATTCTTTCTTTCTCAGCTTTATTGAGGTATCATTGACAAATAGGAATTGTATATATTTAACTTGTATGACTTGATGTTTTGACATATGTATACATTGTGAAATGATCAGCACAGTTAAGCTAATAACATATCCATCGCCCATAACCTTTCTTTCCTTTTTCCTTTTATTTCTCCTTTCCTCTGTTTTCCCCTCTCTCCTTCCCTCTTTTTTTTTCCTTTTCTTTTATGTGGTAGAAATATTTAAGATCTACCCTCTTAGCAAATTTCAAGTCTATAGCATTATAAACTATAGACTTGATGACCATGTTGTATGCTAGATCTCCAGAACTTACTCCTCTTATAGCTGAAACTTTGGACACTTTGACTAACATCTCCCCATTTCCTCCTGTCCCTCACCCCAACTTTTACTCTTTGCTTCTATGTATCCAAGTAATTTATATATATATATATATATATACATATATATTTATATATAATTTATTCATACATAAATATATATATGGTAGAGTTTCACTCTTTTTGCCCAGGCTGGAGTGCAATGGCTCGATCTTGGTTCACTGCAACCTCCGCCTCCCAGTTCAAGTGATTCTCCTGCCTCAAGTGAGACCATGCAGTATTCGCCTTTCTGTGTCTGGCTAATTTCTCTTAGCACAATCTCTTCTAGGTTCATCCATGTTGTCACAAATAGGACGTAACAGGCTCTCAGGAATCCAGGGCCATAGTAGGAAATGTCTGTGAGCCTTGGTTCATATGCATAATTAGGAGAGTTAATCATTATTTCATAAGATGCGGATAATTCAGATTAATACATGGAAAATACAAAGTATATCCCTTGCTCATAGTAGATGTGCATTAATATCAGTTATTAACATCATCATATCATCATTGTTTTTCTGTTCTGCCCACTTCTGTTGCTAGTCTTTGGGAACTCTAACATCTGAATACATCATTATTCTTGGTTTACCAGATAGGTCCTAGGAAAAATTTCTGAAAATAAGCAAAACATTAAAACTTCAACAGATGACTCTTAAAGCAGATTTTTAAAAATATTCCATAAAATCCACAAGATATTCAAGAACAGTGTGTGCATAATTCCTTCCTCCAGATATTTTTCCTATTAACCAGTGGGATAGAAAGAAGGGAATAATACGAAATTAGTTTTTCCTACCTTCTGCCCTCTCCATCCCTAACCTTATCATGGATATTTTTCCCTCTTGGGATGGAGGTGACTGCAAATTCAGATGTTGCTGCTCCCACCAAACTCTTAAAAGTAGTTTGAATGAGTCAGGTGTAATGCGGATGGCAGATCCCTATCAGCCTAACTGTTTTCTGCAGCCTGAGTTCAGAATCTTCAATTCTTGTCCAGCAGAAACAGGCTTGCTCCTGCAAGGACCCTGTCAGTGACATCACAACAACAGGTGTGAGCGTTGATAGTCCTCACTGCAAGCATATTCTTTTTAAACAGTTTTATTGAGATATAACTTACATTCCCTAAAATTCACTCATTGAGTGTCTAGTCTAATGGTTGTAGTATAAAGTTGGCAACCTTTAACGTTATTCTTAATTCATGGGTCAAAGCAAAGCAATAGTTCAGTTCCCTGAAGATACTCAACTTTAGGAAAGGCAATGGGTCAGATAGTTTTAAAAGCTAGTATTTTCATAATGTCACTTTTTCCCCACACAGAGGGAGGATGACAATATTCTTGTGTTTTTTATGGCACCAGAGCATTTTTGGGGGGAAGGGAACTTCAGGTAATATCACATATATGAAGTAAGAAATGTTTCTTATTAGGTTTTTATTTGAAACTCGCTACTCATCAAACTTGTCCTTAAACTCAATTAAAAAATTTTGATATTGATAAAAATCAATAAATGTTTTGTAACACAGCAATATGTATGCTTACCTAAAAATTGTCCCTTCCTTGACCTAACTGTTAAATCACTGGGTGATTTTAGGAAAGGCTCTAAAATGTTTGGGTCTCAATTTCTATACCTGTGAAATGGGGGAGGTAAATGACCTCTAAATTCTCTTCCAGTTCTTAATTTATATCAATTAATTTTCAGGTGGGACTCCTTTCTGCTTAATGCCATAATTTTGTGATACCATTATTTTGGAGAGTTTAAAAACATTTTTGCATGATCCTGATGTGCCTATATGATATTCCCAATAACAGATCAAAACAAGCATTTTCAAATGCTAACCAGGATCAATGTAAAAATGAGGGTTTTTTTTTTTGTTTGTTTTTAATATTAGGACTATATGACCTTGTAACATTGCCTTCTGTATTTTTAAGTAAAGTCCCTTTGGGTCAAGAACAAGATATTTTTCCATGCTTAGAGCTCACATTGCAGTTGATTCTGAGTGTATAGTTGTTAAAAGAATAAATGCATTTTATTTAGCAACAATGCAAGAAAAATATTTGTTGAAGCAGATCAAATTATAAAAGGGTGACTCTGCATTGTCAGAGGGACTTTTAACATTAAGACAAATATAACCTCTAAGAAAATGTGAAATGTCTATCTTCTCAGCAGACCTCACTGTGAGTAATAAAAACCCTAGACAATATGGGCATCATAACAAAGAAATTTGCTGAATACAATAACAATTATTTCTTTATTGGTTTCAGACTATGTGGATATAAAAATAAACAACATGTTAATATGTAAATATCTGGAAACAATCGTAAAAAAATACAAAAACTGTGAATTAATAAAATTAGCCATTAAACAGAAATCAGGGGCCCAGAAAAGCAGGAACAATGAAACTAACTTGTTTAGCTTGGCCAAAAACCTTCATTCTAGTGGCTCTTCCCTATGTAATGTTTTTTGTTGTTCTTTTGTTGTACAAAAGCTGAAGTTACCATTTCATTTAGTCAAGGCAACCCATGTGTATCTGGCAGTTTATCAGGATGTTGACAGTTGGCACCATCCATTAAAAAATGATTAATTCACCTCTTGGCACCTAATGACGAAGCAGGAAATAGGACCTCAGCTGTCATTCTGCCTTGACTGTGGGTTTCTCCATAAACAGTCACACAAGAAGCCCTGGGAGTAACTTGCAAAAGGCATGTTCCAATGGGTATTTCTTCAGCTTTTTCTATATTTTTTTAATTGTTTTTTTTAAAAGCCCAGTATTCTAGCTCTTGCATGTGGGTGCTTGACTGAGAAAAATGGCCAATTGTTTTCAATGCTTTTGCTCCCCATCCTCCAAACCTGAGTGCAGGCTCTTGGCTTGCCTGAGAATGAGAAGAAACTAAGATCACCAGCACATGGGGTCTCTGCCTGTGAATTCTTATCTTGGCCAACCAGTAGTTTCCCAGGTGAAATGTACATGCAGAATACGAGACAGGCAAAGGGTCACTTTAGTATTAGCTGAATTTGGCCCAACCACTGCACAGCTGCATGGCATGGCATGCAACCGTCGTGGCTCCTTTGTCTAAGAAGACACATCCACGCACTTCCTATTTTATTTTTTGGCCTTAGAGCAGTGGTTCCAAACCTAGCTGTTCTTCAGAAAAACTTGAATGGCTTTTAAAACATAAATTCCCAGGCCCCACCCTCAGGCTCAATAAATTCTATTTCTTGATAGGAACCTGAAAAGTTTTTGTATAAAACGACCTTAAGTGATTGTGATGGAGCTAGTTATTTGAAACTGTTGTCCTGAATCTTACTCTACAGCCAGTTTGGCTCTCAAAAGGCATGGGGACAGGGGAGAGAAGACCCTTTTTGTAAGGAAGAGGAGATTCTCAGCTGCTGGGATATGGAGAGTCTGCAGGAACTGAGGGGCACAATGAAGAACAGCAGAGCTAGGCCTTCTGCCAAGGGGGCGCTGTCCACTCCTTCCTGTAGTCCTGCCACATGAAAGAAGGGATAGGAGGAGACAATGGGGGATCTGGCCTTGGGCCTCGTCTCCAGCAGGAACAGCCCCTGGCTCTGGTTCACCTTCAAAGACCATCTCCCCAAGGTCTGTGACTGTTAATGGAGCACTTCTTGTAGTGCACACCACTTTTAAAAAGTCTGTTTGCCATCAGGATGGAGGGTTGAGGAAGACCACATGCTTTGATCTAGAATAGCATTTTCTGACACGTGGTATGGTCATTGCAGTGCAACATGAGACAATGTCAAGCAATCTCCTAACCTGTGTGGGGCAGAGGTAGGCGAAATGAGGAGGCCAAGGCTGTGTGAGGAAGAAAAGAATAGGGGTGGAAAGAAGCAACATGCAGGATCTCCTATTCCTAGACATTGGTGTCTCTTTTTAATGCCAGTTAGCATGTTGGGAACAATTTTTGAACCTAATTTGTTCATTCAATCAACCAAGAATTATAAAAATTCCTTTTTGTTATTGAACGACCTGATTATAAACTCGGCTGTGTCCCTCATTAACACAGTTTAAGGAAGCTGGCCACAGTGGTTCATGCTTGTAATACCAGCACTTTCAGAGGCCCAGGCGGGCAGATCGCTTGAGGCTGGGAGTTTGAGACCAGCCTGCTCAACATGGCGAAATCCCATCTCTACTAAAAGTACAAAATTGGCCGGGCATGGTGGCACCTGCCTGTAGTCCCAGCTACTTGAAAGGCTGAGGCAGGAGAATTGCTTGAGCCTGGGAGGCAGAGGTTGCAGTAAACCAAGATTGTGCCACTGCACCCCAGCCTGAGTGACAGAGCAAGATTCTGACTCAACAACAACAACAAAAAATAGTTTAAGGAAACACTTAGGACACTTAGCAAGCATCTCTTCATGATGTTCAAACAATACGGTGGTTGTAGATGAGTGGCACTATTCCATTGCAGAAACTAACAAATAACCGGGCATATTCAGAGAAACACACTGTAGATACTGCTTTTGAAGCCTTTTCTACAAAAATTTGTTGAACAAACCTCACTTACATCATATTTCTTAATGTCGAGCTCCGTCAGCAAAGGTACAATTAAATGGACGTAATTTCTTATTTCTCTGTGCAATTGTGAATTGGGATTCAAGTTAATCCTCCTGACATAAAAGCCCATCTTTGTTCCAAACTTAGTGATACTAAACTGACTATTCTTGAGAAGCTATGAACAAGTCACTTAATCTTACAGAGGAATTCTTTTATTTTCAGATGAGTTTTGTAAACCAATTATAGTAACTATATTTTCAATTAAAATTAACAGTTTAAATGTTAATATTTATTTGGCCTTTGTGGCTACCTTTTATGCCATGTTCTATTGATTCTGTGTTTAAAGGAGTTATAAAACAGTTGCTTTATATATATATAATTTATTTTTTTTGAGACAGAGTCTTACTCTGTCCCCTGGGCTAGAATGCAATGGCGTGATCTGGGTTCATTGCAACCTCTGCCTCCAGGGTTCAAGCAATTTTCCGGCCTCAGCCTCCCAAGCAGCTGGGCCTACAGGTACTGCCACCATGCCCGGCCTAAATATTTTCTTAATAGCAAATCATATTTTTACTTAAATAGATTTTAAAAATTAGTAGAGGTGATATGTGCTTATGGGGAATACTCACAATGATAGTAACTGAGTGACAATGGTTTGAGAGTCACCTCTCAGGAGCCTGTAGTCCTCTCAGGAGGAGGAAAGTGTTGGTTACCCAGATCCAGGGGAGACTGATGAAAACCATCTCAGGTGCTAACCCTTAGCACCAGTGGAGACCACAGAGTTATTCAAGGAATTAAGATCTTAGGGGAAAGATAAGGTAAAACAGACAAAGCATTGAATCCTTATGCATATTTTTATTTTTCTAAGATAAAACCATATAGCACATAATTAAGTGGCCTTTTCCACAACACATTTAGCAATTACGGGTTCTGGGCTATAAATTTCATAAACCATGTTTTACCTAATGCATGCTGGTATGATAGTGTCTTTCCCTACCATTAGCATATGAACCCAGTGACAGGAAAATTCTCGCTCACATTCTCCCTCCGTCTTATTGGACTTGGAGTTGCAGTCTCCAGATACTCTGGTGCTGTTGTCCAGGAAATACTATCATCCCAGAGCAAAGCAATTATTAGGGAATAAAGACTTAGATATACAACAAGTCTTTAAGTATACTTTATTGAAAAGACTAGCTAAGTGAGAATTTATTACTTCCCAACCCCAGTTCCCCATCTGAAATTCCAAGCTCTGCCCATAATTCATCACTATTAAATCACTTACTGTCAAACTCCATTCACACCTATCTCAGGGGCTGAAAGAGTAGAGTTCTAGGGCCTGCATGTCCTTCCCTTTCTTTCTCTCTCCCAGGGTAACACAGCACATGAACAAGAGAACCCCAATGGATTTGGGTTTGATTCTTGACCCCGTCACTCAATGACTGTGTACTAGGGCTAAATATGTAATCTATCATTTGAATCCCAGTTGTCACCTGCCAACAAATAATAATAGGATGTTCCTAAGTGGGCTGTTGTAAGGATTAAATGAGATAAGGTATATAAATAGTTTAGCATAGTACCTGATATCCATTAAACACTAATATGTGTTTGCTTATTACCAAAAAGTATAAAGATATCTTTTTTTTTTTTTGTGCCAGGCATGGTGACTCATGCCTGTAATCTCAGCACTTTAGGAGGCCGAGGCAGGTGAATCACTTGAGGTCAGGAGTTCGAGATCAGCCTGGCCAACATGGTAAAGCCCATCTCTACTAAAAACACAAAAAAATTAGCCAGGGATGGTGGCGGGTGCCTGTAATCCCAGTTACTCAGGAGGCTGAGGCAGGAGAATCGCTTGATCTTGGGAGGCAGAGGTTGCACTGAGACAAGATCATACCATTGCATTCCAGCCTGGGCGACAAGGGCAAAACTCCATCTCAAAAAAATAATAATATTTTTTTCTGTCACTTATTTTATCTGCATCTATTCCATTTTCCATTCTTAATCATTTTTTGTTTGCTAAATTGCAGTAAGTTATATAAAAATTTTCTTAACTGTATTTTAAAGATATGCATATGAATATATTTATACATACACATACCTAATCACAGATGCAGGGGAAAATACTGTATTTTCAGATTAGTTGGACTTCGCCCAGTTCTTATTCTCCAGTGGTTTAATGATTCAAAATTTCAAAAAGCCAAGAACAATTACTTTGTATTTTTTTCTTTTCCTCTCTTCTCCCACCCATCCTTCCCTCCCTTCCCTCTCCTTATTTTTACAAAAATATTTTACTAGAATGACTTTCAAATAGAAAAATACATTTACGATAGCTTTATCTTAGATGATCTCCACACATAAATGTTTCCATAACAATTATAAGAAAACAAAATAGTGTGCCCTGAAGAGGATAAATGTGTCATGTTTCATCCTAGCGTTTGATACTTTGATTTCTTCATAGGCAAACAGGAAAAATCACTAATTAGTGAATAGCTTATCTTTCCTTTTCCCAATGAAGTTACTCTCTAAGATTTGTTGTTGTTGTTGTTGAGGCAGAGTCTCACTCTGTCACCCAGGGGAGAGTGCTGTGGCGCAATCTCGGCTCACTGCAGCCTCCACCTCCCGGGCTCAAGCGATTCTCCTGCCTCGGCCTCCCAAGTAGCTGGGACTATAGCCATGCGCCACCACTACTGGCTAATTTTTTGTCTTTTCAGTGGAGATGGGGTTTCACCATGTTGGCCAGGCTGGTCTTGGAACTCCTGAACTCAGGCGATCTGCCCACCTTGGCCTTCCAAAGTGCTGGGATTACAGAGGTGAACCACTCCACCCAACCATTCTCTAAGAGTCCTGAATAACATGTATACAGTTAAATTACCTTGGAAGTGACTGACTTGTCACTAACGTATTCAAGAATTTAACAAGTGTCAGAGATAAAGAAACAGAATACTTTATTATAAAACTTATAAAATAAATATTACACATATATTTTTACTTTTTTCTATAATCCATGGTTTTATTCCACATTTTTTCTCAAAATTAATATTACTTAGAGAAGCAAGTGAGAACACGTAATAGGCTATTAATAAATTAATTTTTACATAAAATAAAATGATAATTATATAAAGAAACAAATAACTTGCTGTTTTTCAGAAGGCAAGGGGGTTGGAGTAGAGAGCTGTTGTCAGTTTCTTTCCCGTTGACAAAATGGCCACTCCTTTAGGCCAAGCCAGGCAGACCGAGAGAAGTCCTAAGCATTATTTCCCTGGGATTCAAGAACTCATGATTTTAATTAGAATGGGAACAAAGTATGCTGCTAAATTTAACAAACCACTGTCTAGTTGATTATGCTGAGCTGGGTAATCCAGCTTGAATTGAGACTTTTTAAAGAAGTAAAATTGGGTTACATTCATCAAAGAAGTTGAGGAATAAAGTAGAATTAAGTAAATATGCCCTTTATAACCACTTTTCAAAAAATTACAGGAGGACACAGTCTTAAAAATTACTTTGGTTTTGGCAAAATAGTGTGGTGTTTTTTCAATTAAGAACAGTTTTAGACTCATTAATACCTACTAACAGCTGGCTTCTGATGACTAAAAATGCTCTTACTCAGTAAAGGGTCTTGGCATATTATGATTTATTAATATTTACATAGCAAGAAGACAGATGGATTCTTTATTACCACTGTTTCCTTCTTTTTCTCTTTTCTTTTTGCTGTTAACTAAATCCTACGGCAAATTTAAACATATCAGTTGGTAGGAAAAAGCCACAAGTGGCCTTTAATTTTCCAGGCAGCTCTGATAATATGTACAGAGCATTATAAATGATGATTCCCTCTTCCTCACAACACTGCTATTTTGCCACTTTGCTGCTCCTAGAGTTTTTGTAAATATCAGAAATGCGTATCTTGCCAAGTCTCATTCCAAAAGAGTGGGCTCTAGCTTTTCATGGACTGATTGAGCAAGCACCAAAAGTTACAAGGTTGTTAACATGTGAAGGGCATCCATATGTATCTTTTTTATGAGTTGTTTTCTTGCATGAATTTCAAATGCATGGAGATCTTAAATAGTCCATGTTTCCCTATTTTCATAATATTCCTTGGAATACTTTTCAAGTTGTTAATTTTAGTCTTATAGACTCTCTATAAACAGAATATAGTTTAAACAAAGTAATAAACACACACACACACACACACACCAAATAAACATAACATGAAGCTTGCCAGTCCAGCAGCAAGCACAGTTGTGAGCACCATTTGGCTTCTCATAGAACTCCTGGTTTGGGTGTTCACAGGGTTAGTCAAACTGTGAACTCCACGCAGCAGTTAGGCAAGGTATTCCATCCAGATTTGATTGTTCTAAGTCTCAGTCTTTGACCTGAAGTCATAAAGGACCTTTTTAAAACAGATCTCTTTGCCATTGAACGCTTTGAAGTTCAAAAGGGAGTCTCTCCCAAAATCGACATATCTCAGCGTGATTCACCGCTTCTTGCATATAACAGTGCAAATCAAAGGTTTTTTTTTTTTTTTTTTAGTCAGATTTGTCGTCGCTTCCCATTTTCAAGTGCTTCAGAGTACCATGTGCTTCGGGCAGTTGAAATAGCCTGGTGGCAACCTGTTTGTTCCTCAGAGCTGGCTCCTTCATCACAGCCACAGCTCACAAATGGTTCTCAGTGCTCAGCTCCTGGTTTCAAAGGCAGCTGGTCTCTCCCAGGGGCTGAAAGGCGAATCCCTGGCCCTAAGGCACTGGGGAGGACACCACCATCGATCAGCTCTTCCTTGTGCATGACTTACAGCATTGTTTTCCGTAAAACTTGTTGTTGCAGACACCATGCTGAGGGACTAGGTGACACCAGCTGAAGAAATCTACACAGGATGGATCCTCTAAAATAAGAACATACATTTAGTAGGTTGCCTAGCGTGGTCATCCTTTTTCTTTTATTTTTTTTGAGACTCAGTCTCATTGTATTGCCCAGGTTGGAGTATAGTGGTGCAATCTCAGCTCACTGCAACCTCCGCCTCCAGGGTTCAAGGAAATCTCCTGCCTCAGCCTCCCGAGTAACCGGGACTACAGGCATGTGCCACCACACCTGACTCATTTTTCTATTTTTAGTAGAGATGGGGTTTCACCATGTTGGCCAGGCTGGTCTTGAACTCCTGACGACCTCAGGTGATCTGCTCATCTTGGCTTCCCAAAGTGCTGGGATGATGGGCATGAGCCACTGGACCAGGCCCTCTCATCCTTTTTCTTAAGGTGAGGCACTACAGAACAAAGACCTTGGGCCCACCTCCCTTGTGCCTCTTTGTGGTTCTTCCCATTACACATTTACACATTGGGACTTTGGTAGGGGAGTGAGATAGGGGCAGGATTTAGATGCCAAGAAAGGACTGTGACTATTAGCAAAATTAAATGATTTTTCTTTTTAAAAACGTCATATCTAGGCCTGGTGTGGTGGCTCACGCCTGTAATCCCAGCCCTTTGGGAGGCCAAGATGGGTGGATTGCCTGAGCTCAGGAGTTCAGGACCAGCCTGGGCAACACGGTGAAATCCCATCTATGCTAAAATATAAAAAAGCAGCCAGGCATGGCGGCGTGTGCCTGTAGTCCTAGCTACGCAGGAGGCTGAGGCAGGAGAACGGCTTGGACCCAGGAGGTGGAGGTAGCAGTGAGCCCCAATCACGCCACTGCACTCCAACCTGGACGACAGAGCAAGACTCCATCTCCAAAAAAAAAAGAAAAAAAAGGTCATATCTAATATCTAATCCAGGATCAATGTCTGATCCTCCGTATACAGCCTGGGAGCCACCACTGAATTGTGTGTCCAGGGAAATACGGTGCATCAGGAATCTCCTAGGGATTTTGTTAAACCACTGGTTCTGATTCAGAAGAGCTGTCGGGGGGATGGGCATTAGGGGAAGTTGGTGCTGCTGGTCCATGAACTGTAATTTCAGGAGCAAAGAGCCTGATATATTGGGAGTCAAGCCACCGGGATTTGCATGCAAACTAGCTGAGATTAACTTAAGAAGCTGTGTTGCCAACATTCTGTGTAGATTTAAGTCAATCTCAGCCAGTTTGCAAGTAAATAAATTTAAGCCAACACCAGTCCTTTCTAATTTCTTTGGTTGCTCAATGAACATGACAGATGTGATTATTTCACTATACATCAGGAATTCGTACTTAGATGAGCCACAGGAGATAGAAAATGCATGTGAATGTGTATGTAAACTTAAGTGCATGTTTTAGGAGCAAGGACCCAGTCATTTTACTGTTTTGTCTGAGACGGAGTCTCACTCTTGCTGCCCAGGCTGGAGTGCAATGGCGCCATCTCAGCGCACTGCAACCTCCACCTCATTCGTTCAAGCGATTCTCCTGCCTGAGCCTCCTGAGGAGCTGGGATTACAGATGTGAGCCACCACCCCTGGCTCATTTTGCTGTATTCTTAAGGCACAGTTTTTACTTAAAAATTATTTAGAGTCTATACTATACATAATAATTCAGAAATGCCTTGATTCTTCTGCCCAAAATTTCTTTTTACACATCCCCTTCATGTAAGCCAGGAAGCAGAAGTGAGATGTTATTACTATGCTATCAGTGTGAGTGCTTTTTTGATTATAATAATTACTAACAGCTGGTTGTTTAAGTGTCTACTGTGAGTCAGGTATTTGATTTACACTATTGAAGATGACCTTGGAATCCTTTCTTTGCTTCACATTCTCCATGCAATCATCAGATACTCTTGGCTCGATCTTTGAAACACACCCAGTATCTAACCTCTTCAGTACTGCCACTGCTCTACCAGAACCTCCTCCATCTGCTTTCTGAAAAAGAGTTGACAAGTCCTTGTTCTACTCTAGGCAACCTGCAATTTTTTCAACTTAACTGTCAGTGATCTTCCTAAAGCTAGATCCGATTGCTCGTCTGCTCAAAGGCTTCCAGTGTACTCAGAGTTAAATCTGAAGTCCTCACACTGACTGACAAGGCCTCCAGTACCACTGTTCGTGTATTGCTTAACTATTATTCTTCACCTTGTTTCTTGTCCTCCAAGCGTTGTTGCAAGCATTGTGATGTTCCTGAATTAGATTTGTAAATTCCTGCCTCTTTGCTCTCTCTCTGCCAGAAACACTCTCCTTCTAGATACATACGTGCCCCACCCTTTTTGAGGTCTCTGTTCAAGTGTTCAATCATCCAGTGGCCTGGCCTTGACTAATCATTACAATCTAAACTTGTTTTCCTATCTATCTTCTCACCCTTGCTACTTTACTTTCTCATACTGTGTGTTTACTGGTTATCGGTTTTCTGTTTCCATTTAGAAGCAAGCTTGTCAGAAGGTGAGATCTGTGCCTGTTAGCTGGTTACTGTTTTTGTAATCAGAGACCCAAACAGTGTGTGGTTCATAGTAAGCACTAAAGAAATGTGGTAAAAACTGAATTACCTTCTTTAATACTCATGACAATCTTTCAAAGTAAGCATTACTTCCCGGTTTTATGAATGCTCAGAAAGTTCAAAACTTGCCCAAAGCTCTATAGCGATTACATGTCAAGTTAGTGTGGATTCAACTCTATTTTTATGATTTTACAGTCCTTGCTCCTTCCACCATACAATGCTGCCTGATCCCATCTGAAGATGTGGGATTCCGTGAGGAGTAGCTTATTAGTATTAAATTAGTACTGAGGGCCTGGTCATCCTCAACTTAGTATGACTAGTCTGCAGCCCAGGCAGCTTCCAGACATGTAAACAACCAGTTTCAATGCAGAGTGACACAAGTCTCTGGGTGGTATCACTGTTTTAGGGCCTTCTCTCTTTCCTTGAAGAGAATTTTACATATAATATATACAGTGCAGTCATAAGGATGGTTTCCCCAGGTGGAGATCCAACCTAGACACACAGATGAGGCATCACATACTGATGATGGTATATAATGAATGCCCCGAGACTGGCAGTCAGTATGGGCAGGAGTCTGGGGGACAGCAAAGCTGTTTGGTGACATTGGAAGACAGGATGATGCCACCATGGGCAGAATGGTCTTCTCTAGGGTCCAGTTTAAGTGACTGTATGGGTAGAAACTTCTATCCAAGTATAAGCTCCATGAAGGAAGGAAACCCTCACAGTGCCTACCAGAGTGTGTGGCCCATAATTGGGGTCTCAGAGAAGAGTCAAAGAATGGAATCTTCTTCCCTGTGTCACTATGGGCATCCTTACTGCTCACTAATGTTTTCTGAGAACTCAAAGCCAGAAAATACACTCAAATGACTTACATAGTGGTCACTCTGCCAAGCGGACAGTAATTTAGGCATGCCATCATCCCTACACTTGGAATGGGAAGGGGAGAAAATCCTCCACTTAGTAAACTGTAGCCCACATTTTTGGCCCAGAACACACACTTGGGCTTGTTGTATCCTTTATTCTTCCAAAAGGGATCGGACTCAGCCAAGAGGTACAGAGAGAAGCTCCTCTTTTCTTTCTTGACAGGCTCTTACTGTGTCCCCTAGACTGGAGTACAGCAGGGCAATCTCGGCTCACTGCAAACTCCACCTCCCAGGTTCAAGTGATTCTCCTGCCTCAGCCTCTCCAGTAGCTGGGACTACAGACGCCTACCACCACGCCTGGCTAGTTTTTGTATTTTTACTAGAAATGGGGTCTTACCATGTTGGCCACTCTTGTCTCAAACTCCTGACCTTAGGTGATCCTCAGCCTCCCAAATTGTGGAGATTAGAGGCATGAGCCACTGCACCCAGCCGAGCTCCTCTTTTAATAAGCCTATTCTCATAGGCACCCTATGACTCCCCTCATTCCAGCAACTCAAGGAGAACTGACCATCATTGTAACACTGTGAATACTCCACCACTTATATTTGCCTTTGTAGCTTTCTTTTAAGAACAGACCCAGCTTTATTTTTTTATCTGTAGAAGAGTGCTGGAGGTATACAGCAGATGCTTGGTGATTTTGCTTTGAATGATGTACAGGACCTCACAGCACAAGATACTTCATTCAGCCATATACTCATTTATTCATGTATGTCCAGTGTGGTATTAGGTGCAGGGTGAACAAAAAATAAGACAAATGGCCTCCCTGTCATCTTGGGCCATATATGCATGTTGACTCTCCTCATCTCCCCATCCAGCCCAGGAGATACTGGTGGGCAATTTCATAATTGGCCATTGTCCTTGGGGATGCCTGTGGCCTTCTGGGCTGAATCTTTGGCAATCTAACTGAAGGGCGGAAATGCGAAATCCCCGATAGTGAAGGAAGGAGGACAGAGTCTGGAAAAACATGACGTATTGCTCATTTCCTCTCTATGTAGTAGCCCAGCATGGACTAGGATGAACTGGCTCTCAGTAACTGCTACAAGAGCTAATTTTTCTGGTCTTGTTCAAGTTTCAGATAATATAAGAAAAGAGAACAGAGGATAGAAAAATTGATGCCTGAGCGTAGAGCTAAAACCATAATAAGAAGTAGATAAGCATGGCTGGGTATGGTGGCTCATGCCTGTAACCCCAGCATTTTTTGCAGTGAGCCATGATTGTGCCACTGCACTCCAGTCTGGGTGACAGAATGGGACCCGATCTAAAAGAAGTGGATAAGTGACAAGAAGATAGAAAATCCAGTAAGTAAGAGTCCTGAATCTGGACAGTCTTAGAAAAGCTGTGATTGGATAAAAAAGAAAACCCAGCACTTATATGCTAGAAAATGATTCTTTAGCACGAGGAAAGCAGATGACGCTGAAAAATAGTCCCTGGCATTGGTCAGACTACTTTAAAGTAAGTTAGACCAGTGAAGAATGGTACAATTTACTCAGACTTTTCAGTTTCCTGTCAGTATTCACCGCACTTCACTTGAATTGTCTCCTCCATTAAAATATGAGCTCCTTGAGGGGGTATTCCTGTTCACTTTTATGTTCCCATTTTCAAAGTAATAATGGCTAAAGAGTGTTATCACAGAAATTAAATATTCCCTTCTGACTCACGCAAATAAGATCATTAGGACAGGCTGGGCATGTGGCTCATGCCTGTAATCCCAGCACTTTGGGAGGCTGAGGCTGGTGGATCACCTGAGGTCAGGAATTTGAGACCAGCCTCGCCAACATGGTGAAATCCTGTCTCAACTAAAAATACAAAAATTAGCTGGGTGTGGTAGTGCACGCCTATAATCCCAGCTACCCGGGAGGCAGGAGCATCACTTGAACCAAGCAAGGGGAGGTTACAGTGAGCTGTCTACTCCCATCTGGGTGACAGAGCAAGACTCTGTCTCAAAAAGATCATTCAGACAGGAACGTCCCCAGAGTGGTGCTTTATACAACTCCAGGGAGCACTGTCACAGGCTGTGAGTGAATGGCTCACCCTAGAGTTGTACAAAGCCACAGGCTGCACAACCAACAAAGTAGGCTTTGAAAAAATTATCTAGAGACTAGTAAAGTTGACTGGAGCATGGCGCCTTTTACCTGTCTTTGCAGGAGCCGGACAGAAGTTTGTATTACAGGCTTGTAGCACCGGAGGTTTCTGATGGAGCAGACAACTTGAGGAAGGCCGGCCTTGCTGAACACATTGGACAGATCGGATCTGGACCCCTCCCCCACAGGTGACTGTGCACTGCAGGAAAGAGAAGAGGAAGAAGTCAGAAACACTCTGCTGAGGTCAGTGACATCAAACAGAAGGAATTCCCATGCTTTGTGATATTACCAAGATGCCTGCTGATGAAACAGATTGGCTGGAGCCAGGCATATAGGCTTAGAGTCCATAGCATCTATCCTAACAAGTGAGAGCCCTTTGATCTGATTAGAAGGGTTTTAGACAAACACTATCTATCTAGCCCAAGAGTGTGTGTCTCCCACTTAAGTGACTCATAAAGAAGAGAAGCTCCAGAAATACAGAAGCTTCTCTAAGAATGTAGAAACAAATACAGATACATCTAGGGAGTTAATCACAGCATTTAAAGAATTCCAGACAATCTGTGCAGCTGTAGTAGCGAAGGAGATAGTTCAAAACTAGGAGAGAAAGAAATGGTCAGACACAGCTCTGGTATTAGCTCTGTGCGCAGCCCAACTCTGAGTTGGCATGATAGAGTTGGTGCTTCTTTTATTTTGAGATGGAGTCTGGCTGTGTTACCAGGCTGGAGTACAGCAGCACAATCTCAGCTCAGTGCAACCTCCATGTCCCAGGTTCAAGCGACTCTCCTGTCTCAGCCTCCTGAGTAGTTGAGACTATAGGCATGCATGCCCAGCTAATTTTTTATTTATAGTAGAGTCAGGGTTTTACCATGTTGGTCAGGATGGTCTAGATCTCTTGACCTTGTGATCTGCCTGCCTTGGCCTCCCAAAGTGCTGGGATTACAAGTGTGAGTCACTGTGCAATTAAACAAGTAGACAATTGCCTTTTTCCCAGAAAGACATATGAAAAATTAATATAAACATATTTCATAACAAAAGAATAACCAGGAAAAAAATGTAGCCTTTTAAATGACTTTTCTTATTTTAACAATTCACTGCATTTTTAACAAATGTACATATGCATTGTAATTTACTGTAGTTTCTGTCTCCTCAATTAAAACATGAGCTCCTTGAGGGCAAGTCTTGTTATCAAATTATCTAAACCGTGAGTTTGTAAATTTTCCCTGTAAAGGGCAAGATAGTAAATATTTCAGGCTGTTTGGGCATGCGGCCTCTGTCACAAGTACTCCTCACTGCCTTTGTAGCACTAAAGCAGCTGCGGTCAATATATAAGTGAATGAGCATAGCTACCTTCCAGTTAAACTTTATTTATAAAACACAGGCAGATACTGGGGGAGCAGATTTGGCCTGCTGGCAGCTGTTTGCTGACCTCTTAATCTAAATAATCTTCTTAGAGTCAAAAAAAAAATCCTTAGCAGTATGTATAACACGTACCACAATGCCTGCCCAGAGACAATAACGCTAATTTCCTTTCCTCTCATCCATGTTCTGGTTTCCAGATCCTCCTGAATAGGTACGTACACAGTATGTATACCTCTACCCAGCCCCTGTGATTAATGGTGAGGTGGGCAGCACCCCAGTCCTCTGAAGAGCTGTGTGACAACATCTGTTGATTGGAATGCTAAAAGGACCACAACACAGCTTTGGGTTCCTGAGGACATAATGCTGTGTCAGACTTAGCATCACACACCAGTCCTGGCCAAAGTTTAACCCAAGTCTTCTGAAAAGAAGGGTGCCTCTAGCATCTGGTAAGTTTAAAAGCTGAGTATCCTTGGCTGAGTTGCCTGACACTGTGAGCTTCAGGGACCATACTACCCAGGAATAGGAAATGCATGTAAAGTACTTAGCACCGTGCATAGTAATGGCTTGACAAATATTAGCTCTTACATTATTCAGAAACATGATGTAGGAACCAAATGAGTAAAGGCTGTGAGCAGCATTTCTAAAACAAACACACACTCGAGAGGTAGTTTCAATAGCAGCAATAACCAACATCATCAGGGTACGACTGGCCTGGGGCTAAGTGTTTTATACACATTTTCTGATGAATGACAACAAATCAGCTCTGCCAGATATTAATTTTCTAGAAATGAAAACTGAAATTTACAGACTGCCCAGGGCCACAAGGGCAGAGGTGGCCAAAGAACGAAACCCATTCTACCTTTAAAACCTGAGCCCTTAGCTGTCTTTACTTGTATGACCATGAACTAAGAGCAACTGTTTGCGGCATGCCTCATTTTCTCACATCTCATTTGCATAGAAACCTCCTAAATCTGCCTGGACCCACCTGCTGCCATGGTGATGAATACCATCCAGCTATCGCGTTGTACACTGGATGGGCTGGACAAGCCCTTCGGTGGCAGGTCTCTTCCAAGTCCAGGGTTGGTTTCTTGATATTACGGCATCTTCGCTCTGGGAACGTGATCAGCTTTCCCTGGAAGCCCTTCTCGCTGCACTTCATCTCCCTCTTCCTCACACTCAAACCACAGGTTGCAGAACACTAGGAGCCAAGACAGGATGTGGAAAAGTGCAGAGCCCCATGGTCAGATCTTGTGAGCAGATGCAGTTTGACATAAGGTTGCACCATCCACGTGAAATTAGATGGATGGGATGACACAAGGTCAACCACACTCACTCAGTGATCTTAAAGACACAGCAGGCAAGTACCTCATGCTATACGTAAGGAAACCAAAGGTCAGAGAACTCAAGTGCCTTTCCCAAAATCACAAAGATTATGAGCATCATAAAACAAAAAGGGACTTTGACATGCTACATGGGTGTGAGAGATAGAGTCCAAGAAAAAGACAAGATGGGCAGAAGGATTTCCAGGTTGAGGGTTACACACCTATAGGTCCAGGTCTACCTAAGGCCTGAGGGGTTAGGAATCTGAGTCGAGGAGGGTAAGGGCCAGATAAAAAGATTAAGAGCTCAATGGGAAGAACCACTGTACAGTAAATAATTGCCCTTTATGTTCACCCAACTTCTCGCATACAGGAGCTAACATGATGAGGGTTAAAAATATCCTTTTGGGCTCAGTGCAGTGGCTCAGGCCTGTAATCACGCCACTTTGGGAGCCTGAGGCAGGCAGATCACTTGAGCCCAGAAGTTTGAGAATAGCTTGGGCAACATGGTAAAACCACATCTCTACAAAAACTACAAAAATTACCCAGGTATAGTGGTACATGCCTCTAGTCCGAGGTAGGAGATCACCTGAGCCAGGGAGGTGGAAGCTGCAGTGACCTGAGATTGTGCCACTGAACTCTAGGGCAACAGGGCAAGACCTTGTTCTCAGAAATAAATAAATTGGCTCCCCAATATTCATAAGATCTATTTCTAGTGTGTCACCTAAGCCCCTCATGATCTGTCCTGATGACGTTTTCCACCCCAGCCTCTGTCCCTTCTTTACTCAATGTGCAGTCCCCTGTTACCACTCCTTTGTGGAGGTTGCACCCTCTGTCTGGGACAACCTTCCCCCAACTCCCCTTTTGCTTTGATTCCTGCTCATTTTTCAGGCCATGCTCCCTAGAAAGTCTCTTCTGACAAGGGTTCTTCCTGAAGTCTAGCTTCGGTGAACCTTGAGCTCCCCACAAAAGACGACTCCTATTAAGGCACTTAGCATACCTTATCCATATTTCTCTGTATGTGCTTTATGAAGTCTTGTGCCCCCACAGCCAGGCATAAGCCCGATCAATGTGGGGGTTAGCAATGTTGGGTGAAGCAATTAGCAGGCATTGGGTATAAATGTGTGCAACAGGAAGGAGTTTTGTGAGCCTAGGTGCTAGCAGGTGATGTGAGCATCTCAGAAAATCTCCAGCAGTGACTAAACCATACCTCACTCCACGAAGAAGCAACCCACTGTAGCCGGTTGTTCTTGGGGCATCGTCCCAGCACACAGCCCTCCTGCAGTTCGGGTCTGGGGAGGCTGGGACAGCGGCTCTCGGGGAGGGTCTCTGAGGCAGGGCCCTTGCACAGGAGTTCACGCTTCCTCACTCCTCGTCCACAGCTCTTGGAACACTTGAGAAAAAAAAAAAAAAACCAAAGTTCCGTTTGCATTCCCATTAGGTTTCAGTTGCCATGGTTTTTTTTTTTAAAAAAAGAGAAACTACACTAAATATGTGAAATGTAGGGTAAACTCCATGAACTAAAGCTCTTGTTATGATGTCTGCTTAACCAGCCCCGTTCCAATTTCCCTTTATCCATACCCACCACATATATTTGGCTAAAACGATTATTTGAATTCTCTTTTTGTAAATTATATTCCTAACTGGAAAAAAGAGACTAGACTCAATACCACATTCTATTTAGATTTACCCTCTGCTATAAATGAATACATTCTTTCATTTGAAAGAACCCCTAAACAAGCTTAGTAATATTCTTTCTCCCTCCTGACCCTTTATTCCCCTAATACAGTGGTCCCCGATTTTTTTTGCACCAAGGATGGCTTTTACAGAACACTATCTCCATGGATGGGCAGCACAAGGTGGTGCTTCTGGGATAAAACGGTTCCACCTCAGATCATCAGGCATTAGATTCTCGTAAGGAACACGCATGCCAGATCCCTCACCTGTACAGTTCACAATAGGGTTCAAGCTCCTCTAAGAATCTAATGCTGCCACTGATTTGACAGAAGGCAGAGCTGAGGCTGCAATGCTTACCTGCCCGCTGCTGGGTGGCACAGCTCCTTACAGGCAACAAACAGGTACTTGTTCATGGCCAGGGGACCCCTGTGCAAACAGCTATGTCCTAACTTTTTTTTAAAAAAGCCTTACTCCAACCTCTGGTAGGGGATATGATAGTATATTGCTGAAATTAATCAGAAAGCAGCACCCTCCAGGATCTAATATACCATAAAGGAAAGCACAGCAGAACAGTCATCAGTGGCTGCTACCTGGCTTCATAGTTCAGGTGGTAAAACTCTTGCCCTTTTTTTATTCTTCCCTAAAATTGGTTTGCCAGCCATGATTTAGCAGTAGTTGTGCTATCACATACAAGGCAGGCTGTAGTGCCGGACTTCTTCCCTTCAGCACCACTGATATTTTGGGTCAGATAGTTCTTTGTGGTAAGGAGCTGCGTAGGCCATTCACCTCTACCCACTAGATGTCAGTAGCATTCATCTCTGCCAAAGTTGTAACAATCAAAAATGTCCCTTGGTAGGCAAACTCACCCACAGTTCAGAACCTTTGCTTTACAGGGAATTCTGAGTTGTGAATGACAGGTAGTTCTATAACTTTTCTAACTTTAAATTTTTATGGCTTTCACTGGGAATTTGTCACCAAATCTCTCTTCTATGCTTTACTCTTTATATGTGTGTTTTCCATTTGCTTTGGAGAATTCAGTAGCCAGGTCTCTATGCCAAACTTCTGACACCAGAATCCTTTCTAGCTGTGCTCACGAGCCTGGCCTAAATGACCCCCATACTCTAATTTCTGGACCTCTAAGAAGGATTCGAAGCTCTGGGACAGGGGTGCTGAAACTTCAGATTTCCTAAGATTCTCTAAAGAACATTAATGAAAATGCTGATTCCCATGAAGATGTAAACAGCCAAGGGCCCCTTGGAGAGCAAAGATACCTGTACTTTTGCCTTCATGGGGAACAACATCAACTACTCCAAGATTTTTCCTGTTACCTGAGACCAGGGTCCAAGGCTCCATTCTGGAGGGCAGGCATGGCTGTTGCAAGCTTGGACCTGAGTGGGTGTGCTCACTGGACAGAGAGAATGCAACACTGCTTCCTCCTCTTGGAAGGGCTTCTTTTGCACACACTGGATCTTGCGGCTCTGCTGGCCTCCAGCACAGGACTTGCTGCATGTACTCCATTCACCTGGCATCCAGCTTTCAGTGCAAAACAAATATTTCCAATGAAGCCAAACTTTGTATAATAGCTTCCAAAGCAGTTACTGTGAAAGGTGAACCACCTATGGAAGCCTTAGATCAATTTCAGAACCAATAAGGATAATTTGTAATCATTGTTCTTTGACGGATGCAGAGGCTTATACGAATGTGATCCAGATATTAAGAATCACATTTAATCAATCATCCCACAGTTCTATAGAAAAATACATTCCTGCCTCTGCATGGGAAGAAATCTATGTCACCTAGAAATCTGCACAATTCACTGAGTCAAATTTGTTGGGATTTTAACTGTGTGTCAGGGATTCTCCTAAGCATAAGGATTGGAAAAATTACAGCAGCAGCATTAAGGAGCCTGTAACACAGTAGAGAGGTGGGTATGTGAACAAATAAAGACAATATTCTCTAGTAAGTGCTGCAATGGAAGTCAACACAAAATACAATGATGAGGCTAATGGAAGAGGGGTACATTTAGAGAAGGTCTCACAAGGATATTTTCATGTGGGCACTTCTCCAAATTTCTTTTCTGATTACACCTAAATTTACTGATGAGTTAGATACCTACCCTTACATTCTTTAAAATTTGCCAGTTTTTGTTTTTTTTTTTTTTTTTGCTTTTCAGATGCAGTCTTGCTGTGTCACCCAGGCTGGAGTACAATGGCTCAATCTTGGGTCACTGCAACCTCCACCTCCCAGGTTTAAGTGACTCTCCTGCCTCAGCCTCCCAAATAGATGGGTCTACAGGCGCGCACACTGCCATGCCAGGCTTTTTTCTTTTTTTACCTCCTGTTGATTGATTTGACTCATTTTTGCAGTTTTAATAGAGATGGGGTTTCACCATAGTAGCCAAGCTGATCTCGAACTCCTGACCTCAGGTGATCCACCCACCTTGGCCTCCCAAAGTGTTCGGATTACAGGAGTGAGCCGCTATGCCAGGCCAGACCAGTTTTTTTTTTAATAGCTATCTGAGACTTGGTATATATGGTTATCATCAATTGAAACTATTAATCCTTTTCAGTAACTACTTTTGATTAATTGAAGTTCTATGATTTAGAGACCTAACATTAAAAAGATGCACCAGAGATGACTGTTACCCCTTTTCCGTCACAGCCGCAATGTCTAAAACTGATCTCGGATTACAGAGATTTCCAATATCATTTTAAGTAACCAGACATCAATGAGACCAAATGTATTTTTGCTATAATTTTTTCCTCTAGTTTCCCACAAAGGAAATTAAGTACAGAGAATTTAGCATGAGTTCTAGAATTACATGTGTCCTAAAACAATCGTCATAATCCCTGCTATCCTATTCAATTAAGGATATCAAATAGAATACTCAGATTTGTACAATTATTTGTGTCCTAAAATAAGAGGTAAAGAAAACATTATATATAACATATTTTATATATATATATATATGTGTATATATATATATAAAACACATTATACATATATATAAAATCATATATATAACATATTATATATAAATTATTAGCTTCAACACTGGCATATAAAATGGCATTTTTGTCTACCAAATTCAAATGTCTTTCCTTTTTGTGACAACTATGATGAGTTTGTAACAGTGCTAACAGGGACATAACAGATTTTTAAAAAATTTTTTTGCTTGCTCTGTTGCCCATGCTGGACTGCAGTGGCGTGATCATGACCTACTGCAACCTCTGCCTCCTGGGTCCAAGCGATTCTCATCTCGGCCTCCTGAGTAGCTGGGACTATAGACAGCTGCCACCACACATGGCTTATTATTTTTTGTAGAGATGGGGTTTTACCATGTTGGCCAGGCTGGTTTCAAACTCCTAACCTCAAGTGATTTCCCCACCTCAGCCTCCCAAAGTTCTGGGATTACAGGCGTGAGCCATTGTGCCTGGCCCAAATAGACTCTTAGTGTAACATACCTGTGAGCCTCAGGCTAACTCTCTATCTAACCTCACCCTCATCCAACCCTAACTTAGAGCCCAGATACCTTCACTGTCCATCTTATCTCTTATTGTTTTTTTTAAAATACGTAACACTTCACTAGCAGATTGTACTGCATGTTAATTATTTCTTTACATTGCCATCTCTTCCATTTGATTTTGGGTTCACTGATGGCAGGAACTTCACATTATTCATCTCTGTCCCACAGTTCACAGCTGAGAGCCTGGCATAGAGTAAGTGCACTATGACATGGTTGCTGCATGAGAAAATAAAGGAATTAGCACTGAAAAATTCCTTTGTCCATACAGCTCTCTAAGAGTCTAAACCCTTCTTTCTCGTGTATCTGTGGGTAAGAATAGGCCTCGAATAGCCCCATATTCCAACAGAGGATACTAGAAAATAAATAATAGGGTGGACGAAAAAGGGAGGGAACAGAAGATCTTAGCCATGTTACCACTGCCACTCTTCAGAGCCATTACAAGGGGGCTGTTCTGCTTTCAAATAGCCAGTAAATTTGTTTCTGCATTCCTACATGGTAGTCTTCAGGAAATTTTCGCAGTTGGCCACAACCTGGGCTCTCTCCCTTTCCGTGGAAATACATGTAAATGGGATTCCTTTCTTTGGTTGGCTGGAATAGCCAACAATGAGAAGAAGGCTCAAAATCAGAAAATATCAGCTTGCTATTCAAGTATATTGATTATTCCTACATGTACGTAAACACTACAAAGGTTCCACAAGTTCCAGTCACACTGTTGGGTTCATATCTAAAAGCTGTTGGAATAATTCTTAGAGACCTATTTCTTAGCAAAAGAGGAAAATCCATGGAGTCCCTCTCCCCCGGTTTTATTTCTCCTCTCGGTGTTCATAATACAGTTTAGTTGGTTCCACAGCCTAAGAGAAAAACTGGGTTGAAAATTGGGCATACAGGATTGCTGAAGAGCTGAAACCTCAAGTGATTATGACAAATGCACTATTATTTATGACAAAGTATGTGTCTGTGTGTGTGTGGATGTATATATACATATATATATACACATATATATATAAAGATTGTATAATATGATTACATCACCACAAACCAAACACCACTTATTAATATGATCTAAAACATTGGTGAATGCAACATTGCTTTAGAAGAAACTCTGCCCATTCTATATAAATATATTTGGCAGAAGATAAAGCACATAAAAGAGACTCCAATTAACTGGGAAGATTACTTAAAATTAGTCTTCAAACAATAGCGTGGCTAAAGTCAACCCAGGAACAACCTCACTGAGCTTCTCAAAGGCTACCATCATCAGCGGTGGAGTTACCACTTGGCCTATACCTCGTTCTTTTTATTTTGTGTCTTGCTACCATGTAATTCTGCATTTGGGGTTTTATGGTCTGCATAGTATTATGATTTTTAAATTTTTGGACCATTTACATAAAAGTTAAGCACACAACCACATGCAAATTAAACTAATTTAGGATTCTGTGTTACTTAAATATCTGTCTGATTCAGTTCAGAAAAGAGGAATCTCTATGTAAAGGTTTTTTTAAAAAAAAAAAAAACAACCACCTTCAGCCTGGCACGGTGGCTCACACCTGTAATCACAGAACTTTGAGATGCTGAGACAGACAGATCACTTGAGGTCAGGAGTTCGAGACCAGCCTGACCAGCCTGGCCAATATGGCAAAACGGTGTCTCTACTAAAAATACAAAAATTAGCCAGGTATGATGGCATGCACCTGTAATCCCAACTATTCAGGTGGCTGAGACACAACAATTGCTTGAACCCAGTAGGTGGAGGTTGCAGTGAGCTGATATGACGCCACTGCACTCCAGCCTGGGTGACAGTGAGACTCCAACCCTGTGCCCACTCCCCCTCCCCCAAAAGAGATGCCTTCATATCCCAAGTAAGCTTGCTTTTAAATAGCCAGTAAATTTGTTCCTGGCTAGCAAGCCAAAGTCAAGTGAGTACCAAAAGTACATTTCTGTTTTTCAACTCATGTATTTAAACTTCAGCCATCTTCTTTCTTTTTGAAATTTTTTTTAGACACAAAGTCTCATTCTTACACCCAGGCTAGTATGTAAGTGGCACAATCATGGCTCACTGTAGCCTGGAACTCCTGGGTTCAAGTGATCCTCCCTCTTCAGCCTCCCATATAGCTGGGACCATACGCATGCCACCACACCTAGCTCATCTTCTTCTATTACTTTTTTAAGTATTGCATCTACCTTTGATTCACTTTCTGTTAGCAATAGTGACAGTGGGCTTTTATCATCTTATAACAACCACGAAGGCATACAATTACGGAAGTCAACAAAAAGACATTTCCAAATGACTTACTAAGCCGGGCAGGAGAAAGCGTTGCATATTTTGGGTTCAGTTACTGGCTTAGTTCTTGCATTGCAGAATGAGGAATTGACTTCAGTATTTTGATCGCGCAAGCAAATGGCCTTTACGTTTATGTAACCTGGTAAGACATCAGAAGTGACAAAGTGAAAATTACAGATTATCATTTCAATTTGGTTTCTAAGTTTAGCTTCTGATTTACCAGCATTGTGACGTTTTATTTCAGATGTGGAATCCAAGTATTTTGTGGAAGCACCTCGTTTTGATGAAATCTGCCACTAATGTGAATTCCATTCCACTCTCTAAGATAATATCGTTCATATTTTAAGAATTTTAGCATGTAGATTATTGGTTTTCAAGACTGACATGGATCCTGGAACCATAAAGTGATAAATACAATCTTTTGAAAACAGAATGACTATAAAGGGAAACATCCCAGGCAAACTTTATTATCAGATGGATGATGTTGTTCAAAGAAAAACCATTAGTGAGTTATATGCGGAAACCCTAAGATTCTGCCTTACCATGAAGCATCTCATACTTCCTTAAGGGTACAGGGCACATACAAGCAAAGAATAGAACTCGCTAAATATGCCTTCAAGCCTATCAGCCAGGGCTCTGCTTTTGCTTTCTTAGCGGCAATCCACTTCCTTGCCTTCCATGTTCATTTCAGAACTACTTATCAGGGACACACATTTTTTAATGTGTGAATAATTGTATTTTTTAGTTCCCGAAATAGGAATGCTGCCTCCCCTTTGAACTGTGTTTTTCATTTACATGGCACTTTGTCTTCAAATATAATCTGAGAAAGAATAAAAAATCACTCCTGCTATAGTGATTAGCAGTCAGTCCAGCTCCTCGGGTTGAAGCAGGTTTGCTTTCAGGGGGCACTTATGAAAACCACACCAAGGCCGAGAACGGTCGCTCACACTGGTAATCCCAGCACTTTTGGAGGCCAAGGAAGGTGGATCGCTTAGGTCCAGGAGTCTGAGACCAACCTGGGCAACATGGTGAAACCCAGCCACTTGGGAGAGTAAGGTAGGAGGACTGCTTGAGCCCCAGAGGTTGAGGCAGCAGTGGCCCTAATTCTGCCACTGCATTCCAGTCCAGGTGACAGAGAGCAGCCCTATCTCAAAAACAAATAAAAACAAACAAAAAAAAAAACCCCAGCATTCCTAAAAGTTAATCATTTACTTTAGTAGGACTTATTCATCTAAATTCTTTTTCTTTTAGACATAGGACACACCAGGGTCTGTCAGTCATGCCAAGGCATTGCTAAGTCAGGACAAGGAGAGAATTCCACAACTGGCTTTCTCGCATCCTCCTCTTGGCTGGATTTAGTCTCTCAAAATGGAAAGCAAATCAAACTTCTCTTCTTCCCAAGGAACTGTGCTCTCCCTGGTATACCAGAAAGCTATTGGAAATGTTCTCAAGGAACACTGGGTATATGAAAAACTTCATAATCTATGATGAAGTGAAACAGAGCAGAGTGTACAGAGATGTCTATAACATGATTTCAGCAAAGACAAATAGAAAATGATACTCATGTCATGAGTCTGAGTCTGTCAAACACATGTTTGCTTACATATGCATAGAGAAAAAATAAAATGATAACGGATCAAAATATTAACATTGGCTATTGCAGACTTAAAATTCTGGGGGATTTACCTTTCTTCTTTATAGTTCATTGCCTTTAAAATGGCTATTAGTAGAAAATGTATTACCTTTTATTTTATATATGTATACTTAAAAGTATTTTTTCAGATTTTGTAAATTGCATGGGCATCTATAGATAAGGCCTTTTGGAAGTAAGAATTTCTTCATTTTCTGTACCTTTGCTCTGTCTCTAAGAAGCCTTATTATGCTCAGTGGGACAGAAGTGGTAGAAAGGCTCACTGTCACCAGGTGCTCTGAATAACAGGAAACTAGAGACCCACATTCATGCTTTGGTTTCAGGAGCTACTTTATGGGCATGTATTCTTCCTCCCAAATGGACAAGTGTGACAACTGTTTAACCCCCAAATATGTGACATTGTTGACATCTAAATAAAATGCCTTCCTTCTGCTCACTGAGTAATGGTTGCTGTTCTTTCCTTGCAAGGGTTATGTCTCAGATTCAGTCCATTCCTCTAGTGAGAGAGCCTTTGCTGACCTTACCCCTCAGGGGAGATCCATGTTTCAGAAAGCCGTCTGCAGTTTGCCATGTATGTGTCCTCAGTTGTCTTGACCCTAGCTTTTATAACTTCTCAATGGAAGGTTATGTATGTGTGTGTGTGTGTGTGTGTGTGTTTAATTTTCAGCTTACAGTTTAGTTTCCCCCAATCTTGACTTTTTTTTATTTTAAAAAGTCAAAATATATATAAAATATATGTGTATGTGTGTGCGTGTTATGTGTGTTGGAACAGGCATATAAGCAAATGTATGCTTATATTTGTAAATAAGTAAATATATTTTATATGTTTTCCCCATAAGTTTTAGATGTGTAACTTTTGAGCCTTGGTTGTGGTTGATTTGAGCTTTGTGAGAGTTGATTTCTCAACACATAGTAGAACCCTTAACTAATGCCATTATATTTGCTTTCCTGGTGATGGTTCTT
Source organism: Cacajao melanocephalus (assembly GCA_963573385.1). Lineage (NCBI taxonomy): Eukaryota > Metazoa > Chordata > Mammalia > Primates > Pitheciidae > Cacajao > Cacajao melanocephalus. The sequence goes on along the minus strand of CAUYLG010012731.1, from coordinate 70,298 downwards.
ATAAAACACAGTTCTTGGGTGGCTTATTTAAACTGTATTATGTTAAAGAGGCCTGGAATGAAAGAACCTGTTTTAAGAGAGACAAACTTGGAAGACAGAATTAGAAAATCAGGTACCTCCTCCGCAGGAGACGGAGCACTCCGACTGCACGATACTCCAGGCATGAGCATGTCTTTTTGTGGCGGGTGGAGTTCCGTTCATGACCTTGGGAAGTGCATAGTTCCAAGCTATCCCAGGATTTTTGCCTTGCATCAGAATCTGGACAGTGTAAGATAAAAATCAGAGATCAAGATACAGGTCAGACCCTGGAATTCCAGAAATCTTACGGAACATTTTAAAGATATTTACATGACATTTTGACCTTAACATTGGTATACTTCATTGTTCCCAAGTATGTTTTATGCTGACTTACTTAAAGTTTTTCCATGACACTTACAAATCTGTACCTTCACCTTATCAAAACTGTGATTTAGGTAGATGCTAAAGAGCAAAATATAACTGGCATTGGCCATAAGCCCACAATACACACACACACACACACACACACACACACACACACACGTACGTACGTATGTGTATTAGAATGAAAGAAGAAAGGTTATATTGTTGGATCTCAACCCTAACTTAAAAATCTAGCATGGTAAGCACACATAGTGGTGCCCTGCACATAATAGTTAAAACTGAATCTATGTATTTACGTATTCATGATCTATCCTAGGTCACGATTTTCAAGCTCTCTCCTGGGTGCTAGAGGAAGTTGGAACAAGGGAAGCACTCCAAAACCCACAGAATACCCCACTTAGAATTGCTATCATCAACTTTAGAATCCAAATGGGTTTCTAATGTAATTTCCATAGAAAATGTTCCCAAAGGGAATTTATTAACTGTGTGCTAGGATGAGCAGGTAAGAAAAAAAGAAACATGTTCAGAATCAGGAATTGGAATATACGCATTAGAACAGACTTAACCTCCAAAAGGGCAAAGACTTGGGATAAATCTGATCCTATAAAGTCTGACTACTAAAATGAGAGCAGTCATGTATTGAGCACTTCCCAAGTGCCAAGCATTCTGCAGGCATTCTTAATGCATCATACAACATTCTTCTAACAACTCTATAATGTAGCTGCCTATATTTTCACTGGAAAAAAGAAAGAGAAAGAGAACTTATGCAAGATCACACAAGAGACTAGGGAATTAGCTTAAAGCCACCAACCACAGTGTGCCTAAACAATGTGATATATCACCTTGCTTTTGATGCAGGAAACATATCTGTCTCCCTTCTTAATGCCCTTTTTTCTTAACTACTACTCTTTTTTTTTTTTTCCTTTTTCAAGTTCAAAGCATGAATATAAATAGCTAGTTCTTTCCCACTCCATGAATCTTGTGGAAAATTCTTTACCACCAGAACTGGGCATTCATGCCCAACAGGCAAAGCTGATTGGCAGTTAAAAATAGACACCTCTGGCTCTATCTCCAGCTGGTGGGATCCCACCTTCATTAGAGTTGGGTGGGTGGCAGCTGTTCAAGGCCCTTCATTTTACCAGATCACTCTTTAGGATGCTACAAAATGGTTTCTATTTTGCTATTAGCTTAAATGCCTCCGGGAGTATATGACTGACTCTGAAGATTCCATAGTGTGGACATCACTTTGTTGTGCAACAAAAACAAATCTTGGTGCCTTGAAGAGACAATCAAAATGTTAATAGATGAATCTGTGTTCCCCTACCCCCATCCAAAACAAAATCAATATAAAACACAACAGGTAGTACCATTACAATGAACAAATGCCCAATTATTATGAATCGCCAATAAAAATCTCAAAATCAGTGTTAAGAGTCCTACAGTTTTGAAGATCTCTGCTTTTCTTTTTTTTCTAACTTTCGCAGCTAAGTCATACAGCTCTTCTTGGAATCCTGTGTTCAATTTAACACAACATATCACACATTTTGAATAAATACTATGCTTCCGTATTTCTGTAGTATTTTTGAATAAATACTATGCTTTCCTGCACTGTTTCTATTAGTGTTGTCATCTGATACTATGTAAACACAGAAACTTTACTGTATTCATGGTCAAACTAGAATTGTGAGAGCAGTTTTACATTCAGAAGATGACCTTGATGCTGGTTGATAGTTCAATTTCTTATTCAGTTACGGCAGTATTTCACTTTACTCCTTAAATATTCTTTTTTGAGATAGATAGAGTTTTACTTTTGTGGTCCAGGCTGGAGTTCAATGGTGTGATCTTAGCTCACTGCAACCTCCACCTCCCAGACTCAAGTGATTCTCCTGCCTCAGCCTCCCAAGAGCTGGGATTACAGGCAGGCGCCACCACTCCCAGCTAATTTTTGTATTTTTAGCAGAGACAGGGTTTCACCATGCTGGCCAGGCTGGTTTTGAACTCCTGACCTCAGGTGATCACCCGCCTTGGCCTCCCAAAGTGCTGGGATTGCAGGCGTGAGCCACCGCACCCGGCCAGCGGTATTTCAAATGTAGCACTTTGGTTTGCTTTTATGCAACAAAAATGCAGAGACCTTGTACCAGAGAAAAGTATGCAGTGTACCGTATTTACTTGTGTGGCAATACAATATGAGTGCGATGCATAAGAGTTTTGGTGAACTAAGACCCACAAGGCAGAATGGTATTACAGTATAATGGGGTAGCATCACACACACATGCACGTCATGGAGGCAAACTAAAATGTAAGTGCTATACAGAAAGAAATTAACTTACTCATCTCTCCTTTCTAGTACCACCCCATTCCTCCCATTCAAACTAGATCCTGATATTTTCTGCCATAGGGAAACAGATCCCCAATAAAAACGCAAAGAAAATATAAAAGAACATCAGTCCTTGCCTTTTAAGCTTCCAGGACTTATGTTCTGCTGATTCAAAAAGTAGTCTGACAAATTTTCAACACACATTTGAAATATATTCTCCTCTCACCTTTTAGACAGATTCTAGAGCCTAAGCCGTATATGGCATGCGATTTCACTGCAAAACATTTTTAAATATTGCTGTGAACAGCAGGATGTGTTTAGGGAAAAAAAAAATGTGTTTAAGAAAAAGACTGTGATGATAGAAGGGTCACCAGTATTATGCAAAAACAACCAGATGCCAAGCTTCCCCAGACCTTCACTCAAGCCAACCAGAAAAAATTATCAATGCAACCAGCAAGAAGGGAACTCAACACAATCTCTCATTGTCAAACATATCTCTGTGTCTGTATCCGTAGCCGCCTCCTCATCCGCCACTGTTACTCAGGATGCCCTGTCCTGGATCTAAGTCCAGGTCATTTACTACACACTGATTCCATCTCCTCTCATCACCAAGATGTGACCATCACAGTTGCCCCACACACGGCTACTGAACACTTGAAATGCACTCGCGTGTGGTCAAACCAAAAAACCTTTCAATTTAAACTTAACCAAGTGTGACTAATGGCTACCACGTTGGATGCACAGCTACGGATGACACCCACCTTCCATACTAGATTACCTACTTGGCATCTCCACTTGAATGTTTAAAAGTAAGTCAGTGTCCAACATTTTCCTCTCTCCCTGAAAGGCTGCTCTTCCCCCAGCCTTCCCCATCTCATGGAGAATACCCTGCCAGTTTTCAGGCCAAAATAAAAACTCGGAGCCATTCTAGACTTCTCTTTTTCTGACGCTCATGTTTAATAGATCAGAAATGGCGTTACTTTAACTTTCACTCTCTCTTATATCTTACCACCTCATATGTTATTGTTGCTGCCCTGATCTAAGCCACCATCATCTCTCTTGTGACTTCCACGGTCAAGACAATAAAACAATGACTCTAGGGAGGAGGAGAAGCGATATCCTCTAGTGGAGAAGATGAGGTAGATTCGTATATAAACACAACACAGTCAGAGTTACTTGGGTTAAAAATCCACTGCTATAGAACCTGAAAAAGGAAATCAAACGTTTTAGTAAACTGAGGTGGGCCTGGGGGAGGAAATCACATCATCACTTAAAGGAGCTTTGTAGCTATCACTTATTAGTAACAGATCTTGGTGATGATCACAGCAAAGAAGCCACAAACCAATAGAACTTGAATTTTTGGCCAGGCATAGTAGCTCACTCCTATAATCCTAGCACTTTGGGAAGCTGAGGCAGGAGAGTCTTTTGAACTCAGGAGTTTGAGATCAGCCTGGGCAACATAGCAAGACCCCATCTCTAAAAATAATAACGATTAAAAAAAAAAAAACTAGCTAGGTGTTAGAGTATGTGCCTGTAGTCCCAGCTACTTGGAAGGCTGAGGCAGAGGACTGCTTGAGCTCAGGAGTTGTAAGGTGCAGTGAGCAACAATCGCACCACTGCACTCCAGCCTGGGCCACAGAATGAGACACCATCTCAAAAACAAAAACAAAAACAAAAACAAACCCTTCCGTTTCCTTGGAAGATTTCTGTTCCCCCTCTGAAAAGGACAAACTGTTACACGATGTTTCCCACATCCCTTTTCCTATACTTGAAATGAGGATCCTTAGCAAAGTAAAATTCTTGAACTAAAGGGAAGACCAGCACTGATCTATTAAACACCGGTAAGGGAGCAATCCGTTTCAGAATATCATGGTAACGTGAAACTCACATATCTGGCCAAAACAAGAAGAGAAATAACCGACACAATTTACTGTAATCGTTCTTAGAAATGTGCAGCTTTAAATTACTAATTCATAAAATACACAGTAGCTAGTTGTATGCCTGTTTGTGTGTTATAGTTACAGTTTCATGGCCAGTAGCATATAGAGCATACTGTTTATTTGCTTAACATATTAATGCATTCAGTGAATACATAAATGAAGGCCTCTCGGCTTTACACAGTCAGATGACTCAAGGCTGGCCTTTAATGTCTGTGTAGCTGTAAATTCATATGCACAGTTCAATGTGTAATCATGTAGACTGAAAGACAATATTTGTATAAACCTGCAAAAAGCGGATGTAAGAATTTACTTAACATCCGCTCATAAAGGCTTTGTAAAGGAAGTAAAAACTTAAACAAATAAGTACCAAAATCAAATATATAAAAGATATGTATGTGCCAATTGTAATATATTATTTGCTTCTCAATAACCAAGATGCTCTTTGCCCCCGTCTTTATCCTGTATTAAGAAGAACAGTGACCAAGAGTATCCTAGAAACCCTCTTATCGCTTGCTCTTTGATGCCTGCAAATACTTAAACCTTTGGAGATTATTGTCCACCTGGCTCATAGAATCTCTGTGGGTTTTTCTCTCACCCTGTTCTTTAAAACATACCAGAATTTTGTTAAATCCACCCGCAAAAACTGCTACATAATTTATAAAGCCCAGTGCAAAGTGACAATTCAAGACTCATTGATTGAAAAAATTAAGAATTTCAAGGCAGTGATGGTGAGGCATTAAACCACAGGGCCCTTCCAAGCATGACGTCCTCTGCAGCTGGGCAAGTCCCAGGCCCATAAAGCTAGCCCTGCCCAACTCAGTCCAGTTTTCTCACCTGGATCAGTTTTAAGACACAATTTAAACTTTTTCCAATTCTAAATGACCCGGCAATCTAACCATGACTTCTCTCTTGCTTCATGGTAGGAGAATAGAGCCCCTGATTTGGTGGCCTGGATTATATCTAAGTACATGCTTTAGTATGTCCATCACCATCAACTAAACCAGAGACAGCCTCTCCCACTGATGTGGGGAAGCAGGACAACCTTACAGAGATGTACATAGAACTACCTAGCTAAGATGCTAACTTCGTCTGTGAATGCCAGGGAACACGTCTTGGGTAATATGCAACTTGAAAGTGATCATTCCCATTGCTCACATTTATTTTAAACATTTTCTGTGACCATGTCAAGAGTAGTCCATTGCTTTTCTCAGCATTCCTGTAGAACACAAACATCCTCAAGGCACAGAAGCACCGCATCTGTTCCGTAATGGCACTACATCACAATAACGCCATTGCTTACAACCCCATGCCACATGTCGGAGTGTATCGCTAAGCTGTTAAAGGCACAAATTTGGAAAGACCACCAGTGATTCAGTCTACTTAACTGGACTAAGTCCAGAGAATTTTCTAGCCAACTGGCATTGAGTCTCTAATTTACAGCTGGCAAGCAACCTCCTTAAATGCTTCCAGGTCCTCTGTAGAGCTGTTTAATGTCTACCTTTAACACACAAACCACCTGACTTCAGACTCAACACTCAGCAGCTCTGACCACAGGGTGCAGAGTTATAAAATTTACAGCTTCTTAAGTTGGAAAACCACAGACAGGGGCTGGAATCTACCAACCACTCTCCAAAGGAAGGGGATGCAGTATCTGTTTAGGGCACATCAAATTAAGACAATGGTATCTTGAGTAATCACGGATAAATTTTTTTTTTGCCCCCAATTTTTAATGTTAAAACTATTTTTAAAATTCCCTCAATCAGCTTTGTATTTGTTTCATTAAGGCCTCTTTTGTTTGTTTGTTTCTTCAAGAAGTTGTCCTCATTTTGCCATGAAAGTTATGGATAGATTTTAAACACTAGCTTTTTATTTAATGCATGCTATGAAACTCAATTCTTGTCCTCAATAATGTATCTGATTGCCTTAAAAATAACAATAACAATGCCTATTAAATGCTGATTGTGTGCCAGGCAAAGCGATGTGCATGCATTATCTCATTTAAAATTGATAATGACATTAGGAAGAAGACGCTATTAATTGCAATAGTGGAGAGAAATAGACCAATTCTCAAAGTCACATAGCTAATAAGACACAGCAATGGGACTCAAGTCTCTGGTCTTTAACCCAAAAGCCTTACATCTTCACTCACAACATTGACTCTCAAGCTTTGAAACACCAAGCCCAGGATTCTAATTTAAAATTTTTAAAACTGTGTTAACTCAACAGTTAATACAGTTTTCAACAAAGACAACACCGGGCCTCCCTAGCACGCTGCGACATTTACTTTGTGACACTGGGTTTGAACCTAAGAATTTTATTTCTTGAACATACTGGCATCTAATTTAAGTATACTTGATCTCCCCAATCCATGTTTTCTTGGATTTATTTTAAAGTTTTATTTAATCATTGTTTTCACAACCGAAATATAACAGACTTTACTGGTTGGCCCTTTCCTGATAAAGCTCAAATTACACCTTACGTTCTATGTCTCACGGAAGGAATGGCTTTGTGGTGTGGATTCATGTTTTTGTAAGCTCATGTGATTTTTGGAAACTTTTGTGATATAAAAATTCAGCCAGTTTTCTTTGACTTCTTATTTGCTTCAAAGCTTGAAGAACATGACCAGGTATCATCACTGCTATTGTGTGTGAGTGATTGGATTTGACAAGAGACAGTAATACAAAGACCCTGATCAGGGATTTGGAAAGGCATCCGTTAGGCAGCTTCAAAGGTGTAGGCTGACACATTGAACCTTGACTACAGTTCTAATTCAACTCATCAACATTCCTCAGGGTGTAGTGAAGAGAAATAAATAGTGTTCTCTAACCCGTCACAAAAGTATTTGCCATGAATTAACCGGAGGCCCCCACTTCAAATAGCAAATGGCAATCTTTAGACAAACGACGTGCCATCACAAAAGTACCTCTGGATCATCCTCTGGAGCCTGACTTTTCTATCATCTGTTCTGAATTAATTCTCCATTACTTCTCTGCTTCTTCTGTGTCTTGTGTCTTCACTCAGTCCATGCGACTTGGCTAATCTCCTTTCCCTTACACTGATTGTATCTTGAGACACTTCCTTACTCATTTCAACCCCTTTATCTTGGGAAGAATTCAGCAGGCAGAGTCACAAAGGAGCTGGATGACAAGGTAATACTTCGTCAGTGGTACTCACACTGTCATCTCATTGATCAATGTGCCTGTCCACCTGGTCCCCACCACCCCATCATCTCCTTTTGCCAAAGAGTGGAGGAAGTTGTTTATTATAGTAATTTTCTTTAGATGGCTCTTCCTGCCTTGAAACTAGCCTGTGGTTAACCTGTTTCTCACTGTCATAAGAAAGGCTGCTGCAGTTTTCAGCTTCAGGATTCTCCCTTATTACACTACGAATGGGCTTTCAAAGAGTTACACACACTCTTCTTCTGCTTAACATAGAGAAAAAAATTCCTAACATAAAGGAGAGCTTTTCTATTTTGTTAAAACTTTTTAAAAAAGGAATGCTGTAAAAACACAGGTGGTCATATTTCAGTCACAGAATAGCAACCTGTATTATCATGTCATACTGAATCACTCTGTTTATCAGACAGGGATGAAGTTACTTTATAATGAAACACTCATGATGAATTTCCTCACCTCCACTCCAACTGCATGACAGTTTGATGAAGAATGTGACTCATTCATTGTTGTGTGTGTATATCTGGGAGAGAGACACAGACAAAGAGACAGAGAAAGACTGAAATGGGGGAAAGGAATAGGAGAGAAAGGAGAGGCATGAGCTAGTAAGATAGCTCATCTCTAGTCACTTCTAGAGAATGTCTCTAAGCGGACACCTTAGCTAATCATGAAAAAGAAATTTTTGTGTACGTTTTAATCCTTATTGCAAAGGTCTCCTAAAATTGTGTATAAACCGGCCTTTCCATATTTCTTAAATAACAAAGTCAAAGACCTTAAATTACCTACATCTAAACGTCAAAATGGAAAAGCATTGTTTTCAGCCATATTCAAAAAGCCCAGTGTATATATGTCTACTTTAGACGAATTGTTTTTCAGCAAAGCCTTATGTAAAGTTTAATTCTGATCTTCAGTTTTCACAATTCTATCACTTGAAAATTTAATTCCTTACAACACACACACAATGTAGACATTCAGGGGTGGAGAATTAGAATAGATTTAGTTTTTTTCAGTATTCCCAAACCCGATAAAATAAACATAATGCAGTCACTGATACATAATATCCTAGACACTATTAAAATAAAAGCTAACTTCTATATCTTCTGAGTTACAAGTACACTAGTTCAATGAGAGCTTCCTTAGTCTTTATGCCAGACTCATGTTGTAGACAAGGTGAAATACCTAGAAATTATCTATATTAACTATATCCATAGTGATCTCAGAAACTGTGTGATTGCTAAATCAATATTTATTTTTATGTTAACATGTGCATCTACACAGCAAGCATATTTTTCTGGGAAATACAAAACTATAATACATGGTCAAGAAAATTCTCTCCTTTTCTCCAAGTCACTTATATGCATATATGCATATGTATTTCAAGATTACAAACTTGATAGATTTAAATAATGCCCAAGAAATTTAAGTCCAAAGACAATCATACAAATCCTTGATGACCCTTAGGTATTTCCCTTGGCCCCCAAGGAAATCAGTGAGGCCAGCACTGTATAAATTGACGTCCACCTGTTGCAAATGTTAAAACCTTCTAGAGCCAGGGATCCGAGGAAAACGGATGTCTGTAATACAGACTGCACTTTAAAATTGGACTGGCATGTGACTGAGTGATACAAGTGAAGGTCTGTTTTCTATTTAGCTTAAATTTTGAGCTTCCCATGAAGACATAAAAAGTTTTGACATATAAAATTAGTCAGAAGCAGAAGACACTTTTATTTGGCATCAGACCATGCCCTTATTTTGGGGGGTTAACTGACAGCAATTATTCCCAGGATTGCATTATCCTGCCTTGTACCAGAAAACATCAAGAAATAAGTGGAATGACTGGCAAACTCACCACCCTGAGAGGGTACACTGCTACTCATCTAGATTGAGGTAAGTCCACTGTGAACTAACTGGTCAGTGACTTCCTAGGTGTAAGTTATTCACACTTTGGGAAAGCAAGTATTTTAGGAAGCGTACCGATTACTCAAATGCATTTTAGGAGAACAAATTTCATTACTTTAAAAGCTATTTGCTGTACTTAACTTTAAACCATATAGTTGTCAAGACCAGTCTCAAGAGATGATCAAATACAGTGGTTTTTTAAATGTCTATTATAGAAGCCTAGGGATCTTCAGAGGACTTCAGGGCTGAAATGGGGTAAGGACAGGCTGGCTTCTGGTCCCTTCATTCCTGGCTTTAGTGAAAGAAGTGCTCCTTTTATTTTACTTTTGCCTCCATGTAAGATTGTTCAATTTTAAGGAAGACTGCACTTTTTAAATGGATGAATGAATTTTATCACTCGATGTTGTTCACTCAATACATTTTCTTAAACATTCCATGATGTTTCAGATACTGTGCCAATTGTGGAAGCTACAAGGATAACCAGGTCATTGTCTGATCATATAGGGTTTGGGAGTGCTGTAAAAGTACTTCAAGGACAGTGCTACAGGACACAGCGAAAGAGTAGTTCAGCCTGGGGAAATCATTTCTGAAATGAGGAAAATGAGACCCTGATCATCGAAGTGATTTTTCCAAAATCACATAGTTTGTAGCAGAGCAACCCGTATTCTAGCTATTTATGCAGATGCTCCTTGTCTAACTCATGTTGCTTCCTGAAAGAATGGAACCCATGTACCAAAGCTTGTTTGTTTACATTGTTTAAAGACCTAAGTCTATAAAGTTTTGGTGAAATGATTTATATCTTTTTTTTTTTTTTTTTTTTTTTTTGAGATAGCGTCTCTGTTGCCCAGGCTGGAGTACAGTGGCACAATCACAGTTTACTGCAGTCTCAACCTCCCAGGTTCAAGGAATCCCTCCTCCTCAGCCTCCCAAATACCTGGGACTAGAGGCATGCACTAACACTCCCAGATAATTTTTGTATTTTCAAGGAGATGGGGTTTCGTCATGTTTCCCAGGCTGGTCTCAAACTCCTCTACTCAAGCAGTCCACCTGCCTTAGCCTCCCAAAGTGCTAGAATTAAAAGTGTGAGCCACTGCATCTGGCCTGATTTATGTCTTAATCATTTGTACATCTCCAATATCTAACACAGCGCTGGGCACTAAATGTTTAAGTTTTTTTTTTTTTCAGACGCAGTCTCTCTCTGCCGTCCAGGATGGAGTGCAGTGATGTCATCTCAGCTCACTGCAACCTCCGCCTTCCAGGTTCAAGCAATTCTCCTGCCTCAGACTCCCGAGTAGCTGGGACTACAGGTGCCCGCCACCATGCCTGGTTAATTTTTGTATTTTAGTAGAGACGGGGTTTCACCATATTGGCCAGGCTGGTCTTAAACTCCTGACCTTGTGATCTGCCTGCCTCAGCCTCCCAAAGTGCTGGGATTACAGGTGTGAGCCACTGTGCCCGACCTTGTTTAATTTTTTAAATCAGACAGTGAGAAGAGATGAACAGAAGAAAACTGTTTTGATGATAATTACCTGTATCAATACATGAGAAGGTAGTTGAAAATGAAATTTAGTTAAGATATGGAGAGAATATGATGTAATACATATGAAAGAGAAAAAAAAGAGGAATGTTACTTTCACAGTGCCATCCTCATGTGTTTCGGGAAGCATACACTTTTGCTGAATTTTACACCATCATAAGGACTTAGTAAATAAGCAATAATTTTAGGTCGCCAAAAGAGACAGTGCTTTCATTCACAGACTTACTCTTTCTGTGGATGGAACAGTATTTTTCATTTTAGTAGGTTCCCATACTGATTTGAGCATTTCACAAGATTAAAAGTAGATTTAACATTTTTATATTGGAATAAATATATATTTGGCTCCAAAAGTATTCATTTTGGTTCAATTCACAGTTGTACGGAAAGGCATATGAAATTTATTTAACTTTCTTTAAACAATACAGTCATAGATCACTTGGATATCAACATACAGTCCAAATTTTGGGAAAATATAATTTATTACTTTATAATTTTGTGTGTTTATAATATCTGTGTTCCATCCATTTTGGAGAGATATAAGCATGTGATAAAAAGTGACCAGCAATTTGATGATGTTCTCTAGAGAACAATAAAGTGTAATTTAAATACTAAAGGCATTAACCCAAATTATTTTAACAGATATCATATATAAAATGCTAGGTTACTGGAGGGTTTTTTTTTTTTTTTAGCTTCGAACATATTTGCAACTTTTGAATGAAACCATAACTCCTTTAAAAATGCAAGCAAGGCATGTCCAATTAATCATACAAGTTTCCGTCTACACTGTTTTTAGATAGGTCAAATTCCTTGGACATTAATTTAAGCTTTCCTCAAATCTATTGGTAGAATGAATACATAAAGAAAGGTTTTGGAAAACAATAGCCAAGCAAATATGACCTTTCTCCACTGTGGTGAAACTATAATTTTGTATTACTGGAGATATTGCCATAGTTCTTATTCTTTTATGCAGTGGTAAAGAACATACCCAATTGGACAGGAGGAAAGCTGTTTTTACGATTTTATTTAGATCAGCATTTCTCCTTGCATCTTATTTTTGTTGTTGTCATTCGAGGTGCTATCTGTATTATTTACAGAGAGATAGACTGATGAACCAGATCAATTTTAGAGAACTCTATCACCAGTGGAGGCCACTCTTCCATTCCTCTAAAATAACTTTTTTTTTTTTTTTGAGACAGAGTTTTGTTCTTGTTACCCAGGCTGGAATGCAATGGTGCAGTCTCAGCTCACTGCAACCTCCTCCTCCTGGGTTCAAGCAATTCTCCCTGCCTCAGCCTCCCAGGTAGCTGGGAATACAGGCTCCTGGCACCATGCCCAGCTAATTTTTGTATTTTCAGTAGAGATGGGGTTTTGCCATGTTGGCCAGGCTGGTCTTGAACTCCTGACCTCAGGTGATCCACCCACCTTTGCCTCCCAAAGTGCTGGGATTGCAGGCATGAGCCACTGTGCCCGACTGTCTCAAAAATAACTTGTAACTTTCAGGGAAAATCTTACACCTGGTGAAAAATCTGAAAGTTTTGTTTTTGTCAGGGCCAAATCATGTAGATCAATGACATCTGGAGCTGTGCAGGGATGAAACAAAGCCCACGTAAAATGGCTCAGCTCAAAGCTCATCTAATGTTCATTGACAATATGTCAATGGCCTGGCTAATCCAATCAACAGACAACGGGAGATTTCAGGGTCTAAACGTGAAAGTGAGAAAGAACTCTTGTCGCTCTGTTTTGCACTTAACATCATTTCTGGTCTCATTCTTTGTTGTGGTTTTCCTGCAGATAGTATAAATTTAACACAAAGCTTAAACTACAAACAGAATTGTGAAAGCCTGCTAGAATGGTTCTGTGTTTGTGAACAAAATTGGAGAGAAAAACAACAGAAAAAATGGTTGCTTGTCATGAAGTGGTAAAAAGCATATTTCTCATCGGGAGTGATTTGCACTTTGTTCCAACTGCCCATGGTAGGGACTGTGAGAGGCTTGTAGCCCTGTTTCCCCATTCAGCTTCACTTTCATCCACAGAACTCTGTGTACATTTGCTTCAAGATGGGTCGAAGCCCTCTTGCAAAATTAAGAAAGCCTTGCTGCTCTAAAATCGATAGCTTCAAGCTGAAAAAGCCTCTCGAAAGAAAAAAGCAGCTGCTCAGATGCTTGGTAGAAAAGAAATAGAGAACACCTTGTATCTAAAGAATGACTGAAAAATCCAGAAATCTTTAATAAGAGAGTTCAATTTCTATGCCTTAGGTTTAATTAAAGCATAGTATCAGGGCGGCATTCATTGTGGAGCTCCAAAGTATCCTGGCCATAGACCATTTTTTGATTGGGAATTGCTAGTCTCTTCCTCTAAAATAAAAATATTGAGAGGGTTGGAAGAACGTTTCCAAATGACAGCTTGTCTCAACTAGGTGGTATGAGATCTTTGAGGGATGTCCACCAAACAGATGGAAGTGATGGGATTAGGTGTCTCCTGTTAGGAAGATGATGGGAGTTAACGCATGATCGAGGTTGCAAAGTGAAATATCTCCTAGGACTAGAGGTTTTCTTAAGAGATTCAAAAATGCTCATTTGAGCAAGAAATCACCTGATATTAAAGAATTAATCTATTTTGTCCATTTTAATACTATGTGTGGCCAGGTGCAGTGCATGCCTGTAATCCCAGCCCTTTAGGAGGCCAAGGCAGGTGGATCACTTGAGGTCAGAAGTTCAAGACCAGACTAACCAACATGGTGAAACTCCATCTCTACTAAAAAAAACAAATGCAAAATCAGCCAGGCGTCGTGGTGCATGCCCGTATCCCAGCAACTTGGGAGGCTAAGGCAGGTGAATTGCTTGAACCCAGGAGGTGGAGGTTGCTGTGAGCCAAGATCATACCACTGTACTCCAGCCTGGGCAACAAGAGCACAACCATCTCAAAAAAAAATATATATATATATATATATATGTATATATATATATGTATATGTGTACATATATATGTATATATATATGTATATGTGTGTGTATATATATATATATATGTATACACACACACACACCCATATATATATATATATATATATATATATATATATATATATATATATATAAAATGTGGGCCCAGGGCTGAACCTGACTCGTGATCACCAGTTTGCTAAAAATGGTTTCAGGTATGTATATATACGTGTGTGTATGTGTGTCTGTGTGTGTGTGTGCATGCGTGCGCATGTGTGTGTATATATGTGACACACTCAGAAGACAAAATAACGGCAATAGTAACAAACACTATGGGCTAATTACTTTGTAGGCACTTATCTTCAGTTATCCCTATAATAGCCCTAATAATTAGCTGGTATACTTTGCTCATTTTACAAATATAGACATTAAGTGACACAGAGATTAGGTAACTTGCCCAAGTTACATAGCTAGTTAAGAGTCTGCACTCTTAGCCATTCTATGTGTAGAACATTTTAGAATTTAAGGTTGTGTGTTTTATTTTTAATTGTCTTCTCTCTTCTTCCTTAGCAAAGATTCAAGGCTAGTGCTACTTAATCATTACTCTTGGAGACTAATCCTTTATTTTGTAACACCATGGCCTAAAAAGAAGTATTTCTCTATCATCTACTAATAGTCCTTTGACATTGTGGAAAATGCTGTGCCTTTGAAATCTGAATAGTAGATTGCACAGTCTTAAAACTATGAAACTGACACTTAGTGGGTTTCTCTGGTTGCCTCCACAGTGGGTCTCAAATGTCATCATGCAAATAAAGGTGCAAAGCCTACTCTAAACTGAATTTGCATAGCTCTTCTGTATGCGATCCAGACAGATTTTAAATACCTAAAATCTGGATGGACACCTATATGGTTGGAGCAACAGCAGGAAGAGCAGCTAGGATGCCATCCCTATTGCCATGAACGAGGGCATCTCCAGTCTCATGTCTGTGGGTGTGCAGGTGCAGGGCAAAAGTACATGACAAGATGCCAGCGTGATGAGAGATGTGCATCTACATACAAATTCCATGGCATCTGGGATGATCCTATTTCCAGCCACAAGCACACCTCTCCGTCACAGTTGTATGTTCCTATTTATTGATGGTGTCAACCAAGGCTCAACAGTTTCTTCACAAGGCATATTCTGGATATTGCAATTATTTGGCTACTCCCAAGAGGAAGCTTATCAGAGAAAACTTGGATCCAAGTGCCCTGCTCAGTTAACGAATGATATACTACTAGACTACTTCAGGTATTTTTAGGAACTGATTCGGATATTCATTCCAAGGCTTTTTATGCATTTTAAACACAAGCTCAACTGCCTACTCGACAGCTACTCTTGAATATCTGATATGTGGCAAATATATGGTGGCTAAAATGGATTTTTCCCCCATCCCTAAACCTCTTTCCAGTCACCCTCAAGACAATGACAGTGGTAAAACCACCTCCAGATGCTCAGGGAAAAAACCTGAGACTCTCACACATCCTTCTCCCTCAGAGTTCATATCTCATACATGTTCATATCTTATACAGCTCTATTAACCTTTCTAGCTTCTGATTCTCCATCTATAATACAATGCAAACAGATCCACTTCCTTTCACCACCTGTTTCAGCATCTATCACTCCTTACCTAGAATTCCAGAACCATTTTCCTATTTCCCCAGTTTACTTCTTGCCTCCCAATAACTTATTTACATGGCAGCCTGGTTGAATTTTTTTTTTTCTTTTTTGAAACACAGTCTCACTCTCTTACCAGGCTGGAGTGCAGTGGCACGATCTCAGCTCACTGCAACCTCCATCTTTCGGGTTCAGTGATTCTCCTGCCTCAGCCTCCCAAGTAGCTGGGACTACAGGTACAGACCACCACACCCAGCTAATGTTTATATTTTTTAGTAGAGATGGGGTTTCACCATGTTGGTCAGGATGTTCCAAACCACCTTCTCTCTTGACATCCTGATGTTGTTCCTAGGATAAAATCCAAACTCCTTAACATGGTTTATTTTATCCGTGGGCCACTCCACCGACAATACCCATCTCACACCTCAATACTTTCTTTTCTCACTACACTATAGCTGGATTCACTTATTTTTTAGTTCTTCTAAATTATTAAGTTGATTCTCCACATGGAGTTTTATTTTTTTATTCGGAGACTGAGTCTTCCTCTGCCACCCAGACTGGAGTGCAGTGGTGCAATCTCAACTTATTGCAACCTCCACCTCCCAGGCTCAAGTGATTCTCCTGTCTCAGCCTCCCAAGTAGCTGAAACTACAGGCGTGTGCCACTATGCCCAGCTAATTTTTGTATTTTTTAGTGGAGAAAGAGTTTTGCCATTTGGCCAAGCTGGTCTCAAACTCCTGGCCTCAAGTAATCCACCTACCTCAACATCCCAAAGTGCTGGTATTACAGATGTGAGCCACCATGCCTGGCCCACATGCAGTTTTAAATTGCTACTTCCTCTGCCTGAATTTCCTCTACTCTTTACCTGGCTATTTCTTCTCATCCTTCAAGTTTCACCTCACATGGTCATTCTCAAATAATTCCTCATCTATTCTCCAATCCAAAAAGTCTCCCTCTGTTTTTTTTTCTCATAGTTATTTTCTCCCAAAAAACCTACAACAATCTGTAAATCTGCCTTAATGTATTCATTAGTGTATGCTGTACTGTACCCTCTAACACTCTAAGTTTCAATACAGCAGGAGGATTTTCTTTACTGTTCTCTCCACTACCATATACCCAGTTTACTGTCAATGTGACATACAACAGCAGCTCAGTGCATGTGACACACAGGCAAACAGTGATTTCTTTTGTTTGAGACAGAGTCTCACTCACTCTGTTGCCCAGGCTGGAGTGCAGTGGCGCAATCTCAGCTCACTGCAACCTCTGCCTCCCAGGTTCAAGCCATTCTCCTGCCTCAGCCTCCCGACTAGCTGGGATTACAGGCGTGCGCCAGCACACCCAGCTAATTTTTGTATTTTTAGTAGAGACAGGGTTTGACCATGTTGGCCAGGCTGGTCTCGAACTCCTGGCCTCAAGTGATCCACCTGCCTTGGGTGATTTCTTAATGTGTGGACATGTTCACCATTCTGCTTTCTGAAGTTCTAGCAAATCGAAGAATACGTTAGGGAAACTTCAAGATGCCATCTAATTTCCCCCACCACAACTCAACACACATAGAATACACACTCCCATACACCAGGTACGACAAATTCATTTCTATCGTTTCCCCATGAACCTTTGTGAGCTGCAGAAGGTCATTAACAATATCCTTGTAGCATGGTATTTGTTCAGAGAATTCTCCAGTCCCACTGTGCATGGAACTGAGAAAGATAATAAATTGAGTGCTTCAGTTTAGACAGAAGAAGTAACTGCCTCTGAAAAACTGCCTTATTAATCAAATATCTGACCATAATACCCTGAAATGATTGAGGACACAGCATGCTGTCAGTCCAGAAAATAAGCACTATGTCCCTTTCCTCAGCACCAAGAACACAGTAAGTGCAAATAGTCTTATATGAATTAACATATATAAGATAGAGGATAATTAATAATTTCAAGTAAAAATAATCAGACAAGTTTATGATCACAATCTTCTTAATAGTCAATTTTCAGATCAACCCTCCAGTTGTCATAGATCTATGTCAGCATCGGTCAAAATACATGGATATGTTCTCAGTGCTTTATGAATTCAAATCTTAATGGCAGGTGTTTCCAAACAGCAAACAATCTATTCCCCACCGCTTACAGGCTTTGTACCTCTGACAGAGGAAACCATAGCAGTTTCACATTGAGAAAAACCCTGTGATGACAAGTAGCTGAGCCTTGCCAGTTTTGGAGGTATATTAAGATAATGGTGTGGGCAAGTGAGTCAGAAAGACTTAGGTTCAAACCGCAGTCCTACCACTTACATGTAACACAATCTCTTTAAGGCTCGGTTTCCTCATCTGTACAATAGGGGTTAAGTAACAATACCTACTTCCTAAGGTGGTTGTGGGCATTCAAGAAATGATTGCATGAAACTGATCACAGAATGCCTGAACATACTCAATTATAGTATTAATAATAATGATAATAATAACTGTTGCATTAATCTTATGTTTTCTTTATTTGAGGAGAGAACAGTAATATGAGTGTTACATAGATATCATAACTCTTGGGTGGAAAAGACTTTGACTCCAGTTCAGCTCAGTTTTTCTCCTAGCTGTATGAGATAGGCAAATTTTTTCATCTTTTTTCACACTTGATTCCTTATTTTTCTGGCAAGTTAGTGAAGTACATTTTCTACCTTAGTTTTGCATGTAAGAAACTGAAGCTTAAAATGACTCATAAGAGTACCTGGATATGCAAGTGTTTGGTGAGTAATAGTATCTTTTTTTTTTTTTGTCTTTCTCTATCACCAGGCTGGAGTGCAGTGGCTCAATCTTGCCTCGCTGCAACCTCCGCCTCCCGGGTTCAAGCAATTCTCCTGCCTCAGCCTCCTGAGTAGCTGGGACCACAGGTGTGCACCACCATGCCCAGCTAATTTTTGTATTTTTGGTAGAAACGGGGTTTCATCATGTTGACCAGGCTCGTCCCGATCTCCTGACCTCATGATCCACCCGCCTTGGTCTCCCACAGTGCTGGGATTACAGGCATGAGCCACCGCACCCAGGCAACAGCATCATTTCTATACAAACTGAAGCAAATCATTTGCCTGTAAAAGCCAACAGTCAGTCCCATTTTACAAATGAAGGAAAAGCACCCAGCCACAGGATGAGGACTAGAGAAAACGTTGCTATGATAACAGCCTTGCAGAGTCATTTCCATATATGTTGTTTCTTTTCATTATCATTTTTATTCCCTCCCCCTTTTCTTTTTCCTTTTCTTATCTATGGGGAAGCTACAACCTACAAAATCATGATAGTGTAATATGGCCAAACTCTGCTGACACCTAAACATTTTCTCCACTATTAATCATTTCTCCTAGGCCAGTTGACCTATGTTATATATAGCTACAATGGAGTATTCAAATGGCAGACATAGACCAGAATAATATAAAAAGTACTCCTGCTACATTCTTTGGTGTTCTTGAAAGCCAAGCATATTGGTCAAAGGTTGGTCTCTAAATGTGAAAATCAACTCATTGTCTTGGAGGCCCTTTGGGTTCCTGTCCTTTTCCACAAAATGGAACCACTGTCTTCTCCCCTTTACACTTTGAAAGTTAGCCTATTAGGAAACACCTTTTTTTTAGTTGCTGTTTGTTCTGAGACACAATCTTGCTCTGTTGCTCAGGCTGGAGTGCAGTGGCGCGATCTCGGCTCACTGCAGCTTCCACCTCCTGGGTTCAAGTAATTCTCCTGCCTCAGCCCATACCAACAGCTGGGATTACAGGCACATGCCACCATGCCCAGCTAATTTTTGTATTTTTAGTAGAGACGAGGTTTTGTCATGTTGGCCAGGCTGGTCTCGAACTGAACTCCTGACCTCACGTGATCTGCCTGCCTCGGCCTCCCAAAGTGCTGGGATGGCAGGCATAAGCCACCATGCCTGGCCAGGAAACACCTTTGAACTAGGAGGACTGCAGTTCTTTAAGTGGTCTCAAATTAGAGTTGTCACTATAAATGTAGCAAGAAGCAATGGGAACTGAATTAACAGAAGTTTACCTCAAAGACCAGCGTCTCATTTGTGGGCCCTGGCGCATACAAACGTTCCGGGCGGTTGAAGGAGCGCTGGTATTCAAACGTGGTCCCAGCGAAGGGGAACTCCCCGGGCCAGTCGATGCTCCAGCCCCCTGTGAGGTAATACTTTTGACTGAGGCTTCGAACTGCGAGGTAACTGGAGGACATCTGCAGCTCCTGGATTTCAATGCTTCGGGCCCCAGCTGGAATGATGACCACCGGATAATATTCTAAACGGAAAGAAGAGAACATTTCTGAATTCTGCCCTGTGCACTGGAGAAAGGGGACTAGAAATGGCCCCTGACATTTAGTGTTCATTTTTATAGAGTGAGGTTTTTGAAAAATTAACTAAATTCATTCTTACTCTATCAAGTAAATGTGATCAACTATTTCATTTTCAAAATAGTAAGAACACTAGAGAGAAAATGTGTGTGGCTTTCCCAAAGCCTTCCAAGCATGTTTTCTGTGGACAAGAAACACACTCTTCTCCATCCCAGATCAACAAAGGCCACAATAACAACATTCAAGAAGACTTTAAAAAAAATCTTCCTAAGACCAAAGTGGGCAGGTCACCTGAGGTCAAGAGTTTGAGACTAGCCTGGCCAACATGGTGAAACCCCATCTCTACTAAAAATACAAAACTTAGCCAGGCATGGTGACAGGTGCCTATAATCCCAGCTACTCCATATTCTGAGTCAGGAGAATCTCTTGAACATGGGAAGCAGAGGTTGCAGTGAGCCGCGATCATACTACCGCACTCCAGCCTGGGTGACAGAGCGAGACTCTGTGTCAAAAAAATACCCTTTCCAGAAGAAATTTAGAGCCATGTATCTTCAGTAATGATATTCAGAAAACAGGGATCAAAAGTTTTATTTTACTCAAGATATTTAGATAATTGCTTCAAATATTCATTAAACGCTATGAGTAGAGATCACCTAAGTTTCACAAGGTTTCTGTACTTAACAAATGCCCATGGGCATACATGGGGCCTAGTCGGTATACTAAAGACATAAAGCAGAAAGGCATTTATTTAATCTGTTCTGAGAGGTAATGTATTGATGACATTCCTCACAACTATCCTCCGTTACTCTTACACAAATGGCAAATGCCATCATCACCAGTGTGTCCGGTGAACTAGTAAAATGCTCAACCACATTTGGCGTGACTCAACCTTGCTCAGTAGCAAAGGTTGTATCTCATTAGGAATACCAATGAAACAGCAGCATCTCTCACCATTTGCTTTATGCTGGTTGAGGTACAGGCCTTTATAAAACTTGCAAGTTGAATTATCACCTTTGCAAACGCCACATGCATCTGAAACTGCTTTAGAGCCTAGTTCATGATCGCATCCCACTAGCTGTGACAAAAACAAAAAACGTGAGACAATCAAAGATCAGAGAAGCCAGAGGCTGGGAATAACTAAGAGATACATGATTCTCTGCATTTACAGAGCATTAGGGAAGCAGTATAGCTTGTGGTTAAAAATCACAGCCTCAAGTTGGACTCACTTGGGGTTCAAATCCCTCCTCTGACATTATCAGATGACTGCGCAAGTTGTATAACTTATCTAAGGCTTACACTCTTCACGGATGAAACTGGAATAAAGACTGACCACTGCTACTAGTACCAGGTGAGCTTATTCAGGCCAGCTGTATGTCTCAAACATAAAAATGCTGGGCAATATACATGCAGGCATGTGTACCAACACATATCCTTAAAAGATCAAAGGGCTCACACTACAGTTAAAACAGAAGAGAAAATGAATACCCAAGGACAAAGGGAAAATCACTGGGGACAAATAGTAGTATCATTTCAAAATATATTTATGAGGTTCTAATCATGTAGTAAAGGTACTAAGCACACATACAATAAAAGATTATTATTTGCATTCTTATTTAATTTTTACAACTCCTAGGCAAAGTAGGATATATCATCATCTCCATTCTACATATGTGCAAACAGAGTGAAAAATAAACTAAAATAATGGGACAAGCCTCATACAAGTAAACGGGGAACATAGATATGGTCCTTGGCCGGGCGCAGTGCCTCACGCCTGTAATCCCAGCACTTTGGGAGGCTGAAGTGCGCAGATCACCTGAGGTCAGGAGTTCGAGACCAGCCTGGCCAACATGGTGAAACTCCGTCTCTACTAAAAATACAAAATTAACCAGGCATGGTGGCATGCGCCTATAATCCCAGCTACTCGGGACACTGAGGCAGCAGAATCACTTCAACCCAGGAGGTGGAGGTTGCAGTGAGATAAGATCATGCCACTGCACTCCAGCCTGGGCAACAAGAGTGAAATTTTGTCTCCAAAAGAAAACAAAACAAAACAAAAACAAAAGATATGGTGCTCAAATCTACTGAAACACTGCCCTTTCCCCCTATGCCAGGCACAGAGTCTCTCACACCACTCTTCATGGTACACATTTGATATGAGGAAACACAAGCATGCCTATACACTCCAAAGCAGCAACATTCTCTTACTTCACAAATCCCGTCAATACAAATGTCATTTTTGTTTGGGGAGCAGGGAGTTCCATCTTTCACTTTGCTGGACATTGCAAAAAAAAATTCAAAGTTCTCAGCCTTGCAGTACAGTTTGCATCGATCTTCCTCTAGAAGCAAAGAGATCAGGACAGAAAATGGTCAAGAGGGAACTAAGGAAAAATGATACAATTGCCAAAAGGATGAATTAAATTTACTTAGAAAGCTGTCAGGATGAAAATGGAAAGTGTTATGCAGTGTTATATGCATATGTGCATGTGTGTACACATATATAAGCACGTATCATGTGGCTTAAAAACCAAGAGTCCCATGAAACAATCCATATAAAACTAACTTAATAGTAATACATAAGAATTTCATTGTTCTCATTCTTACTGATTAGTCACCATATGCATGATTAGTAGGTTACTATCTAGCCTCCCTGGATAGTAACTATTTCAGGTTTCAAAGGCCTGACAGTCAGCCATTGACGCTACAGAAACAAAGCAGTGTTGCTGTGTTCTAATAAAACCTTATGAAACAAATACACACTAGATTTGGCCAGCAGGCCATAGTTGGATGACCCTGATTTAGGGCATGGATTACTTTAGATATTTACTCAGTTTGTTCAGAGGAAAGGTTTTCGGCACCATGGAGAAAAGGCATATGGTTAGTCATGTTTGTAAAACATATATAGCAAAAAAAACCCATGTCATAAAAATGAAGAAAAAGCAAATAAACTAGCCCTGGGCGCTGAAGAGAAAAAAAAAAAAAAGTAACCCTTAAGTCCCTGAAACATTTCTGATATCAGAGGCAAAAAGAAAAGACAAGTTATTTATAGAGCCCATGTTATCAGAAAGGAGTTACCATGCCAATTTCTCAAATGGAAAGAGCTCTTCTTGGCCAGGAATTCCAGTTGACGGTTCTCACATGAGACCTTATGTGGGCGATATTGAGCGATATCCCTAACAACAGTTTTACCAATGTGTAAACAATTTGCAAATAGTTGTGCTTTATAAAACCTCTCAGTAAAAGACGAAGTCAAAACTCAAACATGAAATAAGTTGAATTATTGCAGTCCAAATATGCAGATGATGTGTGGGTGGGTTAAAAGTTTCTTTCCCATCTACCTTTTTTTTTTTTTTTAATAGCAATTCTATTTAATGCCTCCTAATTTTTGCACATGAGATTGGGGAGTTGGCTTACATATGTGCCCCTTCTTTTCTCTATCATTTCCAGGAATTAACAAGTTTTAGAAAGCTCTTTTTTTTTAAAGCACAGTTTTCTGGGTGAGTTTATGAGTCCATTAGAAACACGGAAGGAAAGAAAGGAAAAAAACTCACTCCTGTAGCATAGAGACTGTCCACATTTATAAATAAAGTCTTCCCTTTTTCTTTCTAAACTGTAGAAACGTCAGAAGACTTTCAAGTCATGGTCAGTCTCCCCTGATGTAAGTGTCAAAAGGAGACAAAGAGGGACTACATGGCCTTAACTTTTCTGTTTCCGCCCGCTGAGAGGTAAGATCCTAAGGCTGAGAGTCTATGTTTTATTCAATGCATTCTCCTACGCGTCTGGCAAAGTATCTCCTGCACGGAAAGAGCTCAGTAAACATCTGTTGGATGAATGAATGTAACTGCATGCTACCCACTCAGTGAACATGGCAATAAAATTAGTGAAAGAACTTTGAAACCTGCAAGCATTTTCTAAATTACAAAACGTATTTGTTTAACTTTCTCCTTATATCTTCAACGCAAAACTTATTTAAAGGTGGTATCAGAACCGATTTCATAAGCACTATATTTGAATGAAAGCTGTAACATGGTAAAGGTCAAGGAATATCCATGAAGCCAAAGCAAAGAATAGAAGAGGAAGTTAAAGGAGGGACAACAGAGTCACAGAGAAAGAACCACAGACAGGAAACATGAGATTGCAGGAGTATACAACCAAGAGAAAGGAAATCTTCCAACAATGGAATTGGAAGCAATGCAGCATCCTTTCTATGTAACAACTCAGATCCTGGTAGTATGCCTCTAGCAACGGAGAGCTTACTACTTACAGAGGGAATATATTTTCATTTTGGACAGTTAATACTGATTTACTTATTCATTCATTTCAAAAGTTATAACTAATACATAAATATACACCAAGTGCTGTTCTCAGCTGTTGGAGACATAAGCAAGCTCAAAATACACAAAAGCTCAGTCCCTGTGGAACCTGCATTCTGGTGTAGGGGGAAGATAACAAATAAATGACTAGATAAAAATACATTCATGCACTGAGAAGAGCTATGAAAAATAAAACAGAGTAAAGGGTTCAGAGAACAACGTGAAGGAAAAATATTCTGAAAGGCTGTCAAGGAAGGTCTCTCTGAGGAGATCATATAGCTAGAATGTTCTCAGCTCTTGAATTAATTCTGTTCTCTAAAGCAATTTAACATAAATCAAACAACCTTTACATTCAAGAGCTCTTTGAATAGCTCTTTCTTATGCACAGTAAACATCTATAGGTCCCTCATTACTTCCTCCTAAGACACAGCTTTTGGAATTGTGATGTCTGTCTCTATGTGTGCTTTCTGGACAAACAGTCATGAGCCAAAACCCCATGAGTGCTTCTGAAATGGCTGAGCTGATATTGAGCAAAGCTCCACAATCCTCTTTTGATTTGGAGGCTCTACTTGTTATAACGATGCCTCTAATTATATTAGCTTCCTTTATGATCACTGATAATATAGGTTCATTTTGAGCTTTGGCACACAACGGCCCATGAATTGTCATTAAACTTAGTCTCTTCCCATTCTACACGTGGGCAGTTGGGATTCATATATAATCCTGTTTCAAGACAGCGTAAGTTTTGATAAATCGAATGGATGGAAGTAATGAAACAACTACAATGGTGACAACTTATTTTACATAGGTAATAGCAACTACATTAAACTCTTCTGCTGTAACTAAAATTAATGTTTATTATTTAGTCAAAATAGATCTAATAATTTAAAAAGTAAAATACAAGCCATAACTTTAAGTATAGTAAACGCTACCAATCTAGTAAAATTTTTATTCATAGCTCTGTGTGTGTGTCTGCGTGCATGCACACAGTCTACAAACAGGCCTTCCCATGCTTCTAATCAACTGACATGTCAGTTACTATGTATGGTATCTCTATGGGGTATATATGGTTTCACGAGTTTTTGGTCTGGACAGTTCATATCAATTTCAATTAAGATCCCTACGAGACTCAATTGCCAAAATGTCAAAGGTAAGTTGAGAAACGTAAGTACATTCCAAACACATGAAACCTTAGGTTTACAGATGTGGGACACAACAGGTATCTTATGGGGGAAAAAAAGTGGAAAAATAAACAAAACCCATGGAATGAAACACTGGACCAGGATGAATCTGGGGAATGAAAGGTAAACATTGAAACTCTTTGATGCAGGCAGCAATTTCTTCTGTGTTGTTCAATCACATTATTATCCACAGAGACTTATTTGAGTGTCAGAGACCAAATTACCTTCCACTTTTGTATAGGGTTTCCACTGGTAGAACCATCCACGGAAAGGTTTGCTGTTATATTCTGCGCACTGTTGAGCCCGAAAATCCAAGCTATTTTCATTGCAAGGGTTAATGTTGCACAGCTGATAAATACGGCTAGAACCTGGACAGAATTTGCCACCATACTGAGGCCTAGAAATGAAATTAACAAACTTTAATGTCAGCAATCAAAGGGCTCACTATTAGTCACATGCAATAATATAAAGACGGGCAGTCCAGATGAGCATCACCACAGTGTATGCAAACGCATACAGTCAATTACAGGAATGGAAGTACATAGCATACAACTTACCACCTTCCTTCTTACATCTAGGCTAGACATAACTGATCAATCAGGGAACTTTTTTCTAGTTCCTTTCTTTACCACTGCTCACTCATTAAAACTGGCATGCTAAATAAAACTTATCTGCCATTCCTGATCCAATTTTTACATTCTGTCAATTTCCTTAAAGACTGTTTTTTTTGTTTGTTTGTTTTTTAACTTTTCATCATCATTATTATTATTGAGAGAGGGTCTCACTGTGCTGCCCAGGCTGGAATGCAGTGGCATGATCTCAGCTCACTGCTGCCTCTGCCTCTCCAGCTCCGGTTAGCCTCCTACCTCAGCCTCCCAAGGCCGGCACAGCCGGCTAACGTTTGTACTTTTTGTTGAGATGTGGTTTCGCCATGTTGCCCAGGCCAGTCTCAAATTTTTGGGCTAAAGTGATCCGCCCACCTCTGGCTTCCCAAGTATGGGGATTACAGGTATGAACCACTGCACCCAGCCTGAAAGCAAATTCTTTTGTTTATAAATTTTTAAAAGTTCTTTAAATTCATTGTAGGTTCAGGGGTACATGTGAAGGTTATACAGATAAAGTGCATCTCACAGGGGTTTGGCATACATGCTATTTCATTGCCCGCGTAATAAGCATAATACCCGATAAGCAGTTTTTCAATCCTCTCCCTCCTCCAATCCTCTACCCTCAAGTTGGCCCCAATGTCTGTTGTTTTCTTCTTTGTGTCCATATTTAGTCAATGTTTAGCTCCCACTTATAAGGAAGACTATGTGACATTTGGTTTTCTGTTCCTGCCTTAGTTGGCTTAGAATAATGACCTCCAGCTCCATCTGACAGCAAAGGACATGATCTCACTCTATTTTATGTCTGCATAGTATTCCATGGTGTATATGTATCACATTTCTTTATCCAGTCTATTGTTGATGGGCATTTAGGTTGATTCTATGCCTTTGCTATCACGAATACTGCTACAATGAATATACATGTGCCTGTGTCTTTATGGCAGAATAACTTTTTTTATTTTTAATTTTTTTATTTCAATAGATTGTTTGATTACAGAACTTCTTTAGTAGTGATTTTTGAGATTTTGATACACCCATCACCTGATCATTGTACCCTGTACCCAATGTGTCATCTTTTATCCGTTGCCACCCCCCATCCTTTCCTTGAGTCCCTGAAGTCTTATGCCTTTGGGTCCTCATAGCTTAGGTCCTACATATGAGTGAGAACACGCAATGTTTGGTTTTCAATTCCTGAGTTTATAGCAGCATAATTTGCAATTGCAAAAATATGGAACTACCCCAAATGCCCACCAATCAACAAATAAAGAAAATGTGGTATGGATAGATGATGAAATATTACTCAGCCATAAAAAGTAATGTAATTATGGCATTCACAGCAACCTGGATGAAACTGGAGACTATATTCTAACTGAAAGGACATTCTTGCCACTCATCATATTAGCTCTTGTGTTAGAGAAATCTGTAAATATACCTAAATGTTCTTATTATTGTATATGTTTTCTTGTGTGCTACATCCACATACCCTATCTTTTGGCACTAAAGGCTCTTCAAACGTGGACCCAAGCTACCTCTCCAGCTTCCTCCCATTTCCTAACACTCATTATCTTCCTACACTTTACCATACACCTATTGCACAGAATGTCAGCACAGTGGGGAGAAGGAACAGAAAGCACCATTTGCTGCTCTCCTCAATCCAGCTGACAGTCATTGAGATGATATTTTGATGATAATATGACCGTCGTGTGTTTCTTCTGGATGATTCTAAACCCAGAGGGAAAACATTCTCTTGTTTTCATCAGCATAATCACTTTTCAACTTTGCAGGTGGCCTACTCCTTTCCTGCCAAGCACAATGGGAAATGGATTTCTAGAGCAGGGAATTCCATTAGAACATAAAAAATTACGATGTAAAGGCACGCTCTTTAAGATCTCGGTAGGCAGATTCTCATCTACAAAAATCAGAAAGCAAAATAAAGGAAAAAATCGTACCACCAAATTCAAAATTACCCACAACATTGTATCCGGCTTAGTCTGTGCACAAAGACAGGGCTTCTTTTCATTCTTCCCATTTTAGAGTTTTCTCTGAAGGCCAAAACTCAACTATGGATCATCTTGTATAAAAATCTGATGCGAACATATAACATAAAAGGCAGTTCCAGCTTAATAAATTCATGTGATTAAAATTCCTTGTCTCTTTAGGAAGCACAAATATGCTCTAAAACACCCCTGGAATTGCTTCAGCATACTTGATCCAGTCCT
This sequence comes from Cacajao melanocephalus, assembly GCA_963573385.1. Classification (NCBI taxonomy): domain Eukaryota; kingdom Metazoa; phylum Chordata; class Mammalia; order Primates; family Pitheciidae; genus Cacajao; species Cacajao melanocephalus. The sequence goes on along the minus strand of CAUYLG010012731.1, from coordinate 41,803 downwards.
CCTATAACTGCATGCTAAAATGGATTCAACAGAAACGGGAAATGTCACACTGCCAGAATGAGATTTTTACGCTATTTCAAAACATTCTGGAGCAACTACTTAAACATTCAGCAGCCATTGTGATAAGTCAAATCTCTGAAGACTTCTTAAATGATTACCTAAAAAGCACTTAGAAAAATCTTAAAGTGCTATGTCATGGCCTCAATATTCCTGGTCATCTTTACACAGCATATTTAAAACTAATTTCTCAGTTTAAGACTTTCTGAGATTTAATGAATAACCCTCATTTGGACTATATATGGTTAATGAAGTGAAAGAGGACTGCAAGTTGTTGCTTTATTGGCTTATAGAACTTGTAACATGGAAAAGACCACCAAATTCATACAGCCATGTCCTTCTTTTATAGATGAAGTGAAACCCAGCTGATAGAGCTTACAAAACTTGTTGAATGAGGGTCACACAACAGCTAGAAAGAAACAGAGAGGAGCTCAAGCTCAGGCCTGTGGACTCAGTCCAGGATTCTTTTCTACTTAACTATGCCTGCATTTAACTGAGTCCTTAGGCCAATGAGTCTACGTATGGTAAGAAAGAGGAATAGTCAGTAAGGTGCCATGTTTAGAGAGCTGGCCTTTTACGATGAGGCAGATTGTGATTTTTTAAATTTTGCGACAGAGTTCTGCTCTGTCACCTAGGGTGGGGTAAAGCGGCACAATCGTGGCTCACTGCAGCCTCAAATTCCTGAACTCAAGCAATCCTCCTGCCTTAGCCTCTAAGCAGTTAGGACTACAAGCATGTGCCACCATGTCTGGCAAGTTTTCAAAATTTTTATAGAGATGAGCATCTTTCTATCTTTCCCAGGCTGGTCTCAAACTCCTGGCCTCAAGCAATCCTCTTGCCTTGCCTTCCCAAACTGCTAGAATTAGAGGCATGATCCACCAAACCTGGTTAGACCCTGATTTCAATACAGTATTCTCTGCCTCCTCCCAGCTTAACTTTAGGTGATTTTATTTAACCTCCTCATTTGCAAAATAGGAACAGTTGTGAGGATTAACTGATAAAATGTTTGTAAAGAATTTAGGGCAGTATCTAGGGCAGAGTTAGAATAAATACATTATAACTATCTTTAAATGCCGTATACTTTTGCATTGAGTGCCCACCCTGTGCTGAGTATTATGTGATCTGACTTTTATATACTAATACAATTCATTTTTAATTATAGCATAAGGTCAAAGTGACGAAAATTAATTGGTGGCAAGGATTTGGGCTTTTCCATTAAAATACAGGCAACATTTTTCTGCAGCTTTAAACATGAGTGTTAGTCTAACTTAACAGAAAATTCTATCATGATATGTCCTGGTGTAAGAAGTTCTTTAAGATTAAAAAGAAATACAGAAATAGAAAACAAAAACCTAGGCACATCCTTTTGTCCTTGGACGGCTATAAAGAGCATACCTGCACTTCTTTCTGAATAATTTATCAAGTCCTGACTACAAATAGTTACAATGGTACGTGCTTGGATGAGTATTAAAATCACTTGGAGAGCTCTGTTAAACTATATCTATATATACACACACACACACACACACACACACATACACACACATACACACACACACATACACACACACATACACACACACACACACACACACACATACACACACACAGATTCCCAGGGCCCTCCACCCACTTTCACAGTAAGAATATATGATATGGAAGATCCAGAAATGAGTATTTTTAAAAATACACCTGGTGATTCTGATAACCAGCTGAGCCTCAAAATTACTGGTTGGAAAATATACCACCAATTAGATTCAATAATTCTTCTGGGGCCATGACGTTCCTCCTCATGCCATGTGCTAAGTTGCCTTAGAGTTATCAATTATTCTTTCTCAAATAGACTCTTGTTTTAGGAAAGTTCTAGAACACCTTAGCACATCACTAATAATTTTCTTGGAGAGTTTATAGGAATTTCACTAGGCTCTCTTACCAAGTGATCATTTACAACAAGGAACCAGAAAAAATGAAAAATGTCAAAGGATTAAGACTATAGGATCTTAATCTGAATCTGCCATTGCCAGTGTGGGGACTTGAGCAAGAGTTCCTACAGTGAATGGGGCCTCTGCCTCCCCTGGTTACTCATCTGTAAAATAACTGGATTAGGCAGCAGGTTTCAACTCATGTGTCAGTTGTAACCTGATTGGGAGCAAATACCTAAAGAAGGGTATTGGGAAGGTCCCCGAGGCATAGAAGGCCTCAGTAAAAAAAACAGGGCTTCCATCAGTTAAAATAGTCTACCACTGACATGGGACAAAGGATGGCCCTGCATGCCTGGCATTGCCCATTCCAGAACCAGATAGCCTTCTACTCTTTTAGGGCTAAAAAAAATTGATAAATCTATGAATCAGCCAGGAATCATTTTTTATGAAATAAAATTTGTTCTGCAAAAAAACAGTTTTACATGAAACAGGAACCTCACACTGCTTCTCAGATGAGACAATGAAAATGGCTACACCGAGTGATGTAAATAGAACCAAATGCTTAAACTGAAGCAAGAAGGAAATCCATCACTTGAAACGGAGAAAAAAACAGCATTACTGCAACAGAGTGAAATAAGGAGAGAGAGAGAACAATTAATTCAATTGTCTTGGCATAGCCTATCATCTACTTGCTTTATTTTTGGCTTCATGCATAAACAGTATCCTGATTAATCTTTAATCTTGTTTAATATGATTGCACTGAATGAAAATACTTTAGTGATTAATTCTTTTATTAGGCATCTCGAAATTACAATATGATATTTCCATGAACAATGCCCTATTATAATGAGAGCTCTCAATACTACAGATATGAGAGAGGTTTTAATTTAAATCTCAGGGGTGTCATTCATGCACTTTCCCAGCAGAGCTATTGAATTAGGTAATCTATTTCTTTCTTGGGAAAATATTGAGATTGTAAAATGTTGTGATGTACGAAAACCAGATCCATGAACTATGCTTCAAAAATGTAAAGTAATATGATGATTTTAACAATTCAACTTAAGACACGGCTGCATTGGAAGTATCAGGAGGGTAAAAAAATACCCTTCTGCTTATACCAGGAGGTAAGACAATATCGTTGTTTTAATAGTGTTATGAAAACAATGACCTGGTATAAGTAGCAAATGTTCACCAGCCTCCTTACCATTATATTCAGTCACTGGGTCTGATTACGTGTGTGGGTCTCAATCAGAGACGACTTTGCCCCATATAGGACATTTGACAAGGCATGAAGACATTTTTGGTTGTCACAGCTTGCTGGGTGGGGGGCACTAGTTGGTCAAGGCCAGGGATGCTGCTAAACATCTTACCATGTACAGGACAAACCTCCACAACAAAGAATTTTCCAGCCATGTCAATAGTGCTGAAATTGAAAAGCTCTATTTTAGCCTGTGATATTCCAAAGAGCATCTAACATATGATGGTCAAAGCGTCTCCCAACTCTGCTTTATGTTTTACGAACAAAACAGACTTTTTATCTAGCTCAGACTGACTCAGATGAAGTTCCATTCAACTTCTAAAAACTTTCCTTTTGCTCTAGTGTCATTATTTAATTCTCCATTTACCAAATAGTTATGCAATGCTTATGACATGCCAGACCCTTTTCTAAGGCACTTTACAAACATGAACTCAGTTGATCTAAGTACTATTTTTATCTCGTTTTTATAAATGAGGAATCTGGAGCAGGAAGACTAAATTGTCTGTGGTCATAGATAGGAAGTGTTAGGATCAGGATGCAAAAATGGCTGTCAAGCTTCAGAGAGTCTGTTCTCATCCTCTGCACTATGCTACCAACTTAAATTGTGTTGTAAATTAAATCTAGTGTATTCCAAGGTTCTATCATATTCTTCTCACTCCATCACATTCTTCAAAGGCCAGTTTCGTAAGTAAAGGCTCTGTCTCTCCAACCCTGCTTCTGTGGGCTGACCCTCCGTGATCCCATTCTCCTGGTGAGCTTGGGATGAGGATGATGAAAACCATACAGATCCCAGAACCTTTTGTTGAATGCCCACTAAATGTTCCCCAGTCTGTCAGGCATCCTACAGATGCAATTTCTAACCCCCATCCAAACTGCCAGGGTTATCGTCTACATTTTATTATACATAAACCCAAGTCAAATGACTTTTACAAAGCCACAGAGTTAAGAAGTGTCAGACACAGAGTTTAGAGTCTTTCTATCTATGGCCAAAACCTGGAGTCTTTCTGCATCATCCTGCCAATTGGAAAATAGACATTTCACACGTGTTTCATGTGGGAGTTAGAGCATATAAAAGTAACATAAAACCACCTTCATGTTCACAGAGCACAAACTGCAGTTCAGACTCCAGTATCATGAGACCAAAGAGTACCCACAGGTGACCACAGGCCAATTTCAATCCACAGCTGAATTGACTAGTTGTCACAGTGGGTTTTTCTGTCTTTAAAGAAAATTGAATTTGCTGTCAATATTTTTAAAATTGGGAAGTTTCACATGCAGCATTTTTCCGTATTTCTGGTTTCTCTTTAAAAGTCAGGCAGATCTGTCAACACGTGTTGATGTACATTCCTGCAAGGCAAAAATCAGCATACTTTCTGCAGTTCACCAGTTTGAGAGACACACACGAGGTTTGCCGGCCAAACTTTTCTCTTCTACGATATCACAAGAATTTAATTATATGGCTGTAGAACCCTAGTCTGGATGAACAAAGTAGCTCAGAGTCTTGCTGGATCATCACAGTCCCATACAGAATGACTCCTCTGTCTGTTTTGGTTACTGTCCACCATACCTTCCCTTGGGGCACATGGCCTTTATATGTAAACAGTAAAGCTCTGATTGATTGTTATTAACTGGAAGGAAGAAAATGGGATTTAAAAACAGTGTTTTCTCACACGGGGGCCTATTGGGGGTTGGAGGGGAGCAATGGGAGGGACAGCATTAAGACAAATGCCTAATGGATGCGCAGCTTAAAGCTTTGATGATGGGTTCATAGGTACAGCAAACCACCATGGCACATGTATACCTATGTAACAAACCTGCACATTCTGCACATGTATCTTGGAACTTAAGGTAAATTTTAAAAAAAGAAAAAAAAAAACCAGTGTGTTCTGTTGGTGGGAATGTAAATTAGTACAGACACTATGGGGAACAGTATAGCGGTTCCTCAAAAAACTAAAAGTGGGACTACCATATGATCCAGCAATCCCAAAAGAAAGGAAATCAGTGTTTAGAGATGTCTGCATTCCCATGTTCACTGCAGCATTATTCGCAACAGCCAAGACAAGGAAGCAACCTAAGAGTCCCTCAGTGGATGAATAAAGAGAGAAAATGTGGCACATAAACATAATTGAACAGTGTGCCATGTTTTCTTTATCCATTCATACTAATAATGCTACTAGATAGTATAGTATAGATATTAGATATTAATACTCTATTATATATAGTGTTATATATACTATAATCTATAGTATATATACTATAGATAATATATAATATTGTATATACTATGTATTAATATTAATATATACAATATAATACTATTATACAGTATAATAGTATTATCCTAACAATATTCAGCCTATTATGATAGTATTTAATCCTACTTAATACTATTCATCCCATTTCGTACTACTCAGCTATTATAAAAAGGAAATCCCGTCATTTGCAACACAATGAATGGAACTAGAAGACATTCTATTAAGTGAAATAAGCAAGACACAGAAAGACAAGTATTTCATCTTCTCCCATGTGGGAACTAAAAATCAAAAAGAGGGCCAGGCGCCGGGGCTCACACCTGTAATCCCACCACTTTGGGAGGCTGAGGTGAGCGGATCACAAACTCAGAAGATCAAGACCATCCTGGCCAAGATGGTGAAACCTCACCTCTACTAAAAACACAAAAATAAGCTGGGTGTAGTGGCACATGCCTGGAATCCCAGCTACTCGGGAGGCTGAGACAGGAGAATCGCTTGAACCAGGTAGTTGGAGATTGCAATGAGCCAAGATCGCGCCACTGCACTCCAACCTGGCGAAAGAGCGAAACTCCGTCTCCAAAAGAAAAAACAAAAAAAAGAAATTGAAATCACAGAGCTAGAGAGTGGAATGACAGAGGTGGGAAAGGTAGTGGAGATGGAGAATGGTAATACTGGAATGGTTAATGGGTACAAAAATATTGTTAGCTAGAAATATAGTTAGATTTAATGAATACTATCTAGTGTTCAGTAGCACAATTAATAGGGTGACTACAGTTAACAATAATTTATGGTACATCTTAAAATAACTAAGAGTGGAATGTATCTAATAAATGATATTGGAATGTTTTTTAATACAGAAACAATAAAGGCTTGAGGTGATGGTTACCTCATTATGCTGATTTGATCATTCCACATTGTATGCCTGTATCAACACATCACATGCACCCCATAAATATGTATAACCATTATGTACCCATAATAATTAAAAATAAAACAAACTTATTAAAGTATGAACAAGAAAAACTGGTGTGTTACAGGCTGAAGGTTAATGCCTTGCAAAGACTAACTTTCTGCTGGAGCCTTACTTGGGGTTATTGCAGTGTCTCTCCTGGTACTTGACTCCTCCACCACATGTCCGGGAACACTCTGACCACTTCGACCAGGTGGACCACTGGCCATGGATGGGCCGGGGCCCGAGCTCCCCGAACTTCACACACTGGCCTTGCCGACACCACTGTGAAAAGAACATGTTAGATGGTTCCTGTCAGAGACCACCTGGGAAAGCACAGGGAGGGAGCTGCCAACACCTGCACGGTAACAGGAAAAACAGGTCTGTAGGGAAAAAAAGAAAATGCCTGATAGCCTGACAGAGTCCTTTCTTTGCTATGCTCTAAAAACACTTAACTACTCTGCATTGACCACATGCATTTTGAGAGGCTGACATCTAGAGAGAAGTGGCATCGCTCACCAACAGGCTGAGTATGATACGCTTTGTGAGCTGTGGAGGTGAGATGTTCAGATAAGATTCTACCTAACAGGCAAGGGAGGCAGTATAAAGTTACAACGAAGCCTCCCTTGCCACTTAGAGACAATGCTGCTTAAAGAACAATTGGGATGACTCATTCAAGAAGAACAGTGAAGATATTAACACAATTTACCATTCTGAATGTTTTATCATAAAAACAGATACAATTACATGTACGTTATATTTTTGTTTATTCCAAACCCATCACTATAGAGCATTTCTTATGAAACTGAACAACTCAGTGTGTACAGATCATTCTCTTCAGACAGCATCGTTTTTCCTTTGGTCCACATAAAAAGTGCCCACTTCAGATGCTCTGATGACTCTGAGCTCTTTCAGTGTCTTTGATAAATTAGCTCAGGGTCTTTCATTTGCCCATGATCTGTACAAGTTGGATGGAGAGGTATTTTCTGTATCAATCTTTCCATTTTACTTCTCCTTTGTAACAAATTCCAGGCTTTGCTGGTCATCTCTCCCTGGGGCTTGCATTAACCTCTGGTAGTGTTTCTTTTGTTTTTGTTTTGTTTTTCGTTGTTGTTGCCCACCCCACCCCCACCCCTCACCCCTGCAGTGCTTTTATTATGAGCAAGTTCTGCATGACTTAGCATAACTGCTCTTTTCTAAAAGCCTCTGCAATTACATCCAAAGGGTTGGGGTTTGGACCATGCCAGGTTTTGCTGAGGAGTCAGGGGTTCGGTTACAGAATTATGGGAAGGTTGTTTGACTTTCAAATCTTCACTTTTCCCCTGTGATACATTTGGCTTCAGGACTGTTTATTGTGTGGCTTGGTTGCTAGTGCACTTTGTCTAGGTTAAGATATTGCTTCCTTTCTTCACATTCTTGCCATGTGCTGATTAATTCTTCTGTTTTTAATTTTTCTTTCCCCTGGATTAATTGCCATTTCAGAGTTTGCATGAAATCATTTAACACTATTGAGAACTTTTTGGGGAAAGCAATCAGTCATTTGAGGATTTTGTCTACCATAAGCATGCATCTTTTCCACCAGGAATCATAGGGACTCCACTGGACTGAGCTCCGTGGCTGAGACAAAACTACAATGGCCGGTAACAATAACAGCAGCAGCAGCCACACGTTATTAACTTGCTTCTATGTGCCAAAAATGGTGCAGAGAGCTTCACATGCAGTATCTCATCTAATCCTTGCAAAGCAGTGAGTTAAAAACTATTTTTCTCAGTAAGAGAAATTTAGCAAAGAAATACTAGCTAACTTGCTCAGAGTGACACAAACTACCCGAACAGAGCTATTCAAACAACTACGCAAGCATATGCTGTTGCTTTTTCTTTTCTTTTTTTTTCTTTTTTACACAGAGTCTCACTCTGCTACCTAGGATGGAGTGCAGTGGTGCGATCTCGGCTCACTACAACCTTCGCCTCCTGGATTCAAGTGATTATCCTGCCTCAGCTTCCTGAGTAGCTAGGATTACAGGCACGCACCACTATGCCCAGATAATTTTTGTATTTTTAATAGAGATGGGGCTTCCCCATGTTGGTCAGGCTAGTCTCGAACTCCTGATTTCGTGATCTGCCCACCTCAGCCTCCCAAAGTGCTGGGATTACAGGCGTGAGCCACTGCACCTGGCTGCTTTTTCAATTAAAAAAAAAAGAAAGAATCTACTAATCCTCAAGACACGAGTTCTAAATTTTGATGCTTCAAAAGTAAAAGTGACTTAAGCAGTATTTATATTTCCAATTAGTCCACTAAGTCATTGTTCTGTGTCATCATGGGCACAACACTTTTATTAACATTTTCAAGAACAGTCCTCATTGGGATTTCCTAAGACCACTATCCGATTAAAAATTGCACGTAACTCCTCAATTTTTAAAGTGTTCATTTTCTTTAAAGAGCTAAAAATTACAAACCTTTTTAAGAGATACTGAATAAACATCCTAACAAATATCGGAAAGCGTCTGCTGAAAATCTATTTATTGTCATGAGTCTGTGCCTTTGCCTCTGATGTTGCCCCGTCTCTGAAAAGTCCTTTCTATCATCCGACTGAAGAACTTCAACCCAAACTCCAACAACCATCCTGATGCACCCACTTGTGGTTTATTCTAAGTGCATAGCTAATCCCAAGCAAGATTCATCTCATTTCATCTGGGCCCTGATAGCAACTACTGCTTAGAGAAGATGTGTTTGAAGACAGCATTAGAGTTACTTGCTTCTGTATGTGTTTCCCCTACTAGACTGTACTTTTTTTTTTTAACTTATTTTTGAGACACAGTCTCACTTTGCCTCCCAGGCTAGAATGCAGTGGCACAATCTTGGCTCACTGAAGCTTTGATCTCCTGGGCTCAAGTGATCGTATCACTCCAGCTTCCTGTGTAGCTGGGACTAGAGGTGTATAACACCCTGTCTGTCTAATTTTTGCATTTTTTGGAGCGATGAGGTCTCACCATGTTGCCCAGACAGATCTCAAACTCTTGGACTCAAGTTATTTGCCTACCTCAGCCTCCCAAAGTGTTGGGATTACAGGCATGAGCCACTGCACCTGGCTGGTTCTCAGAAAATTTTGAATTTTGGAACATTTCAGATTTTGAATTTGCAATGCTCAACTTGTATTTGCTTCCACTAAAAAAAAAATACAGGGCAATGTATAAATGAGGTAGTCAAAGAAATCTTTCTGATACAGCATACAAATGAGGCATAAAATATTTTTAATTGTTTTTTGAATTCATGGTTGGGCTGTAAGATAAGTATGTGACTTCCTTGAAGGCCAGAAACAAGAAAGTTACAAGCCCAAGGGGTAAAGTGAGAGGGAGGAGCTGATACTTTGGAAACACCAGGAGATACATCCTCTCCCAGCACCCAGAGACCAATTTACCTAGAGGCTCTTAGGGTATTTAGAATGCAATGTTTCCAGTGCATCAGAGAGAGAACTGGAGAGTCTTCAGAATTAGCAAAGTGATATCAAACACTTATTCCAAGGGTCCTGAATTATATTACTAATTTTCATTCATCAAATAAGGCAACAGGCTCAGAGACTAAGAAACCAGTTCAACACTGGTGGCTGATTTGCAACGAAACCAGAACTTAAGCGCCATTTCAGCTGTTCAGTCCAGTATTCTGGGCACCACCCTGGAACTGGGGTATATTCCAGGCTGCTAGCTTGAGCATCTGCTAAACAAAACCCAAAGGCTCATATTTTCCACGTGTGAAAAGAGCTTTAGCGTTACAAACCCAAAGGTTTAAATGAACATTTGAGGCATGCACTATGTGAACAAAAATTAATAAAGAAGCTGGCCAGGTCAGTTAAGAATAAGGAGATTCTACGATTAAATAGGGAAGACTATGCGCTAAGTAGGTTGAAATCCCCAACTGCTTAATATGTGGATGGCAGAAGGCATCTTTTAAACAGAAAAATAAGGGTAGTTCAAGGGGCACAACTTCCACTTATCTAAACCCTCTTCCCAGGACCCCTGGAACTCCCTCTGGTTCCAGATATGAAGCTAAGAAAATGAAGTTTCTCTAAGAAATGAAGCTTTTGCTAAGAAATGAAGCTTCTCACAGCCCTACTGCCCTTTGGATCCACCCTAAGTTGAACTGGCTTCTTCTGGTTGTTTTTCACTTGTTACCAGCCTGTTTTCCAGGCAAATGTAATGAAGTCAACCTCTGACTTGAAAAAAACCACAATGTTTTTAAAAATAAAGTATGATTCATGTAACTGAATTTTGCTTAGGGCTCTCCCAGGGAAAATATGTCTCTACCTATTTTGGTTATTGGAGTCCTTTCATAAGGAAAAGGGTCAGAGAACGCCTTCATTTTGAGTTGGTCTAGGCCCACAGACAGCAAAAAACCGTCAGGCAGCACGGAACTGCGGAGGGAGGGGCACCTTCTCGGGGCATTTCCTAAGTTGGTCTGGCCTTGTATAGCCCCTGAAGGAGTCATACACCCCAGGGTGGTATTGTCCCTGACTTTCTGGGCTTCTGCTACTCTGGCTAGAACAAGATTCTGTCTGAGCTTATGAATGTTGTTTACATACCCTCTGAATTCATCTGCTAGCTAGCCTGGCGGCTGAAGTTATTCATTCATTCAGCAGGCATTTAACAAGTACTTTCTGCTATGCCAGGAATTCTGGTAGTGCTGGGAACTAAAAAAAAAAAAGATGCACGCCCTAGGTAAAGAAGTGACAGCTTAATGGGAAGCCAAAGAGAGAAGAATAGAAAAACAACAATTCTATTGAAGTTGACAGAACCAAGCACAGAAACCAGCCTGCAGTGATACAAGGAGGAGCTATTTAAGCTGAGTTTTGACTGACGAATGGGGGGTTAGCCAAGAGTGGTGGAGAGGAAGGTTTGAATTGTGTGCATGTATGAGTATGTATATGTATGTGTGCTGGTGGTGGGGAGCTGAATAAATAAATGAATGAAAAGGGTTTTTTTTAATCTTCCATACTTAAAGATTTAAAAATATTTTTTAACAATGATGATGACTAGTATGTCTGATTTAATGTGAGTCCCACTATATGTCAAATCTCAATATGGAAATTTCTGACATTAAGAAATGTCAAAGCTTTTAAACACTACTAAATTGCAAATATTAATAGAGATCCAGGTACCATTTAAGAAAATTGTGTTTAGAAAGAAAACATCATCGATAAAAAGAGTTAAACTCTGTAAAATATTTTTCTGAGACAAATATGAGTGACCATGGCTCATGATACAGCTGTCTGGAGGTCCTGAGAACATGTGCCCAAAGTGGTTGGGGTGCAGCTTGGTTTTATACGTTTTAGGGATGCATGAGACATCAATCAAATACATTTAAGAAATACATGGGTTTGGTCCAGAAAGGCGGGACAACTCAAAGCCAGGGCAGGGCCGGTGGTGGGTGGGGCACACTTCCAGGCTATAGGTAAATTTAAACATTTTCTGGTTGACAATTGGTTGAGTTTGTCATTGTTTGAGTTTGTCTAAAGACCTGGGATTGAGGAAAGAAAATGTCCAGGTTAAGATAAAAGATTGTGGAGACCAAGGTTCCTTTGAAATCATATAGTGGCTGTCCTTAGAGACAAAGATGACAAATGTTTCCTATTCAGATCTTTAAAAAGTGGTAGACTCTTAGGTAATCTCTTTAGGATTGGAAGGGCCTAAAAGAAAAGATCTAGCTTTGTTAACAGAGATTCTTTACAGATGCAAACTTCACCCCACAAAGGACAGCTTTGCAGGGCCATTTCAAGATATGGCCCTGCAAAACATGTTTTGGGGGAAAATATTTTGCTTTTCTTACTTGTCTTGTAGCATTATGCCACAGTCAGGTTGGAAAATAACTCATGACATAATAAGGTTAAATAAAACCCATCTGACAAGAATTTATGGTTTGTAGAGTATGACTCCCTAGACCCCTTAGATAGGAATTTGGGCAAGATAAAAAAAAAAAAAATCAGAGCTTAGTCCTCAACATGGAAAAGAAGCAAATTTCCCTCTCTGACTTTAGAATGTTCACAGATCATCCATATGGAATTTTTTGTGATTAATAGTAAAGGTTTTGACCACATGCTATAGTGCCCAATTTCAGCACTGTAGGAAGTAAATAACCATGCTTAATTTTCTCTCATTCTATTTTCAGTTCGCATATTTAACTTTATGGAGAGTCAGGGAACATATTCTTGCTTGCAAATTTTAACTAAGGGCAATGGAAAATACCCAGCCTTAAGGATCCTAAATTAAGAACACATGTTATATCAGTCCCTCGATACAATGGTTGAATGACATCCAGGTGTGTTTTGTAAAAGGTGGGTGAGGTCTTAGCACTATTTAAGAATTAAATCTCTGAGGCCAGAATGATCAAACTACATATTTTACTTAAAATTTCAATTTAAAAAAATGCTGAAGTGTCACTCCTTGAAAGAAATGTCATCATGTCAAAGAAGAAAGCAAATGGATGTCTAAAAATATAAGAATGTTTTCACTAAGCACCAGCACTTGGCCAGCTAATACTGTGACCACTATAATCATGAACTGTGGCAAATTCTCATCGCCTTAGAGCATACAAATGAATAACCAGCCCATTTCAGATCCAAACCTGGTAGATTTATACCCAGTTTCCAAAGAGGGTATATGTTGCCTGAGATAGGAGCACCAACTTTTAAAGGTCCACAGGCTAGCAGAAATCAGATTGTAGCATTTATTTGGAGAAGTTTATTTGATTCAGGCTCCAGTTTGATCAGCAGATGGGAAGCAGGTGCGTTCAAAGCTTTCTATCTAAATTTGCCACATGGAAGAAGTTATTTATTACCATTTAAACTATGAGGTATGAGTTTCATAAAATTCCAAGAGAGGTTTGGAACCTTGAAGATTGGCTAAATAATTAGGTAGGCATAATGGCACATGCTTGTAGTTCTAGCTGCTCAGGAGGCTGAGGTCAGAGAATCAGTTGAGTCCAGAAGTTCAAGACTGCAGTGGGCTATGATTGTGCCACTGTACTCCAGCCTGGGTGACAGAGAGAGACCCTGTCTCTAAAAAATACAAGAAAAATGAAAGAAAAATGGAACTCTTAACTACATTTATTGATATTGGCAACTTATAACCAACCCTCTGTCATAAATTTTTATGAGGCAATGTGACTCAGTCTTGCCAAAGAAATGGACACAAGATAGATTCATTCAACATAACTGCAGCTTAAAACAATAAATATTTATTATCTCACAGTTTCTGAGGATCAATAATCTTGAGGGGCTTAGTAGGGTGTTTGTGCCTCAGGATCTCTCATGAGCTTGTAGTCAAGCTATCAGTCATGTCAAAAGCTCAAACAGGGGAGGGTACATTTCCAAGCGCATTCACACGGATTCTGGCAGGCCTCAGTTCCTCACCATATAGGTCTGTCCACTGGCTGCACAAGTGTCATAATGTCATGGCAATTGATTTCCCCCAGAGCAAGTGATTCCAGAGACAAAGAGCAAAAGAGCAAACCAAAGTCAGAAGCCACTGTCTTTTTATAACCCAGTCTCAGAAGCATTATCCCAACACTTCTGCTGTATTCATTCACTACAAAGGAATCACAAAGTCCAGCCTGCACTCAAAGGGAGAAGAATTAAGTTCCACTGCAATGAGAGAAGACTCAAACAACTTGTGGACATACCTTTAAAACCATGCTTATGGTTACCATAGAGTCAGAGAATAAAAATCTGGGCTAGCAAAGCACACAGATCAAAATTATCAAAAATATTTTTAAAGGATTTTTGCTTTGAATATTGACCTTTTTTAGGATTCAAAAATGAGAGGCTTCCTAGAGACTTGTTTGATCAAAAAATATAGTAAATGAGATTTCATAGAAGCCACTTACATTCTTGGCAAGAAAAATGAACTTGTGACATCTTTTTAACCTTAATGGGAATTCCTTAAAATCATGGATCTCTGCTCTGAAAGCACCTTTGAATTTGCAACAATCAATATGAAAGTACTTCCCTGATTGGTGACCACAGGTTGATAATGACTATTATGGGACTAAAGGTAACATTTAAAAGTAGAAAAAAACCTAGACCAGCATGAAGGAATATGCATTGTGCAACAGCTCTGCAATGCCTTGGATGGCCGGCCCCTGGCTTGGGTTAAGAACCAAACTCCATGACTCTAGATGTAAAATTTACCAATTACTGAAGGATAACAATTATAGGTCACATTTATTGAGTACCTGCTCTGTAACAAGCATTGTTCTAAGTGCTTTACACACACTAATTCACATAATCCTCACATCAATCTACTAATAATACTCTCATTTCCACACCTTGCAGCTGGTTAAACTAAGACACAGAAAGGGTAAGTAATTTGTCCAAGGTCACAGAGGTATTAAGAAGAGAAGATGGGATTTGAATCTAGGTACTCTGCTTCCAAGGCTAATGCTATTAACTTCCACAGGGCCTGATCTCTACTTACCCTCAAATCTTTATGATTTTTTCTTATATTACTATTCCCTATATACCTACTTAGAATGAGCCATTTCCCCAGAGGGAAACAATTTATCAGTAAAGATCTATCAAGTCTTTCTATTGTGGAAGACAGTGTGGTGATCCCTCAAGGATTTAGAACTAGAAATACCATTTGACCCAGCAATTCCATTCTGGTTATATACCCAAAGGATTACAAATCATTCTACTGTAAAGACATATGCACACGTATGTTTATTGCGTGTCAGTAAGTATGCCACACGAAGAGGATGATCAAGGAGGAAGTGCCATCCCCCAACACTGACTTGGATAATGAATATTGTCCCCAAAGTGGTTGCAAAATTTAAGATAGAACAGGTCAAAGCAGATTCTGATCTTTTCTTTCTTAGGAAATCTGAGTTATGGCTTGATTTGGACTTGCTGACTTGCTGGTATACTGTTTCTCCTTTTTTCTGTGGCTTATGGTGATGAAAATAAAAGAGGACATCATATATATAGCTCATTAACTAGAGACAACCACCAAATGTTAAAATCAGCTGGCTGCACTAACCATGACCCTTTCTGAGTACGTTCAATCATACACTGAAAAGCACGGCAAAAAAGACATAATGTGTTCAAACGTCATAAATGTCCTTGAAAATAGCAAAGTCATCTATCAGGAATGTCCAGAAACTGGCAAAACTGGAGCAACCTGTAAAATTACTTCAACTATGATGTTCCTGGCAAGAATTTCCATTAACAATCACACATGATCTGATTTTAGTTAGTTGGAAAATAAAGCAATCTTACCTCTGACATGAGGTAAGTGTCTTGTACTTCCTCTCCCATTCATGTTATTTTAATCTTGCATCTACTATTCTTTTCAGTCATTCTTTCAGCAACTATTTTTACAATAACAACAAGGAGTAGTTGTACATATCTTGACTTCGATGAGGCACAGCCTTTAGCATGTCTGTCTACAGCCAAAAGCACTTTCTAAAGAATTAAAAGCAATGGTTACTTCTCTCAAAATTAGCTCTTTCCTCTTTGGCTGAGGGGCCCTGTGCCACATAAACCATGAAATAAAAAGTTTTCATGTTTTACATCAGGCTTGTACACTTCCTGCATTGCTCACCACTTCTTTTCATTTGGGTTAGTTACCTATTCAATAAGCAGAACAAAGCTCAGGGAAAACTGCAAGATGGCCCACTCTTTATTTTTTCTTTCAATTTTTAAAAAATATTTTTAAGTTCTGGGATACATGTGCAGAATGTGCAGGTTTGTTACATAAGTATACATGTGTTGTGGTGGTTTGCTGCACCCATCGACCAGTCATCTATCTGTCCCCTTGCCCCCTACCCCCTGACAGGCCCTGGTATGTGATGTTCCCCTCCCTCTACCCATACGTTCTCATTGTCTAACTCCCATTTATGAGTGAGAACACGCAGTGTTTGGTTTTCTGTTACTGTGTTAGTTTGCTGAGAATGATGGTTTTTGGCTTCATCCATGTCCTGCAAAGGACATGAACTTATCCTTTTTTATGGCTGCATGATATTTCAAGGTATATATGTGCCACATTTTCTTTATCCAGTCTATCATTGGTGGGCATTTGGATTGATTCCAAGTCTTTGCTATTGGGAACAGTGCTGCAATAAACATACGTGTGCATATGTCTTTACAGTAGAATGATTTGTAATCCTTTGGGTATATAACCAGTAATGGAATCGCTGGGTCAAATGGTATTTCTAGTTCTAAATCCTTGAGGGATCACCACACTGTCTTCCACAATAGTTGAACTAATTTACACTTCCACCAACAGTGTAAAAGATTCCTATTTCTTCATATCCTCTCCAGCATCTATTGTTTCCCGACTTTTAATGACCACCATTCTAACTGGCATGACATGGTATCTCACTGTGGTTTTGATTTGCATTTCTCTAATGACCAGTGATGAGGTTTTTTTCATATGCTTGTTGTCTGCATAAATTTCTTATTTTGAGAAATGTCTGTTCATATCCTTTGCCCACTTTTTGATGGGGTTGGTTTTTTCCTTGCAAATTTGTTTCAGTTCTTTGTAGATTCTGGATATTAGCCTTTTGTCAGATGGATAGATTGCAAAAATTTTCTCCCATTCTGTAGGTTGCCTATTCACTCTGATGATAGTTTCTTTTGCTGTGCAGAAGCTCTTTAGTTTAATTAGATACCATTTGTCAATTTTGGCTTTTGTTGCCATTGTTTTTGGTGTTATAGTCATGAAGTCTTTGTCCATGCCTATGTCCTAAATGGTATTGCCTAGGTTTTCTTTTAGGGTTTTTATGGTTTTTGGTCTTCTGTGTCTTTAATCCATCTTGAGTTAGTTTTTGTGTAAGGTGTAAGGAAGGGGTCCAGTTTCAGTTTTCTGCATATGGCTAGCCAGTTTCCTCAACACGATTTATTAAATAGGGAATCCTTTCTCCATTGCTTGTTTTTGTCCGGTTCGTCAAAGATCAGATGGTTGCAGATATGTAGTGCTATTTCTGAGGCCTCTGTTCTGTTCCATTAGTCTATATCTCTGTTTTGGTACCAGTACCTTGCTGTTTTGGTTACTGCAGCCTTGTAGTATAGTTTGAAGTCAGGTAGCACGATGCCTCCAGCTTTGTTCTTTTTGCTTAGGATTGTCTTGGCTACACAGGCTCCTTTTTGGTTCTCTGGAATTTAAAGTAGTTTTTGTCTAATTCTGTGAAGAAAGTCAATGGTAGCTTGATGGGAAGAGCACTGAGTCTATAAATTACTTTGGGCAGTATGGCCATTTTCATGATATTGATTCTTCCTATCCATGAGCATGGAATGTGTTTCCATTTGTTTGTGTCTTCTCTTATTTTCTTAAGCAGTGGTTTGTAGTTCTCCTTGAAGACGTCTTTCACATCCCTTGTAAATTGTATTCCTAGGTATTTTATTCTCTTTGTAGCAGTTGTAAATGGGAGTTCACTCTTATCTCAAAGGATACTCTATCTCCTCCCTAGATGGGACCCATCCCTTAACAACCAACACTTTAAAACTTTTCTGTCGGCCAGGCATGGTGGCTCATGCCTGTAATCCTAGCACTTTAGGAGGCTCAGGTGGGTGGATCATCTGAGGTAAGGAGTTTGAGAGCAGCCTGACTAACATGGTGAAACCCCATCTCTACTGAAAAAAAAAAAAAGAAAGAAAAAACTACAAAATTAGCTGGGCGTGGTAGCACACATCTGTTATTCCAGCTACTCAGGAGGCTGAGGCAGGAGAATCACTTGAACCTGGGAGGCAGAGGTTGCAGTGAGCCAAGATTGCACCATTGCACTCCATCCTGGGCTACAGAGTGAGATTCTATCTCAAAAAAACAAAACAAAACAAAAAAACGTTTCTGCTTTGAGTCATTCTGCTTGTATTTGTTCTTCACAAGCAATGCTCTAAGCCTTCAAAATCTGCCACCTCTACCCCTTCCCTCTTCACCCCTATCCCCTCATTAGTATACCTGTTGCCTTGGTTTGAGGATCCTAGGTGTTACGTGAACACCTGATAACAGCAACTTTCTATAATAGCAATTGATCTACTAATACATGGGCAGGAATCTACAACGGTGGGATTTCAGAAAATGTCATATACTAGTAGGAGATACACATGTAAGTAAGAAAGCCTTCCTTGTGCTTTTCAAAGGATATCAGGTAAGTGATGGCCAATTCCATTTATGTGTAAAGATAGCCCTTGCAATACATTTTTTGTTACTTTGAGTGTTCACAAATTATTCAGGGGTGACCTACTGAGTGATAGAGAAGTGAACAAAGGTGAGGATAGAAATATCCTTTGAATAGCTAACCCTAACAGAATAGAATGAAGGCAATTTTATTGCTGCCACTTACAGAAAACAAAGTGGCTCCACTTTAATCATTTGGTGAAATCTTTTTAGCCCTTTGGTTATTTCTTTACTGCTACTATTACAAAGGAGTAATTTTAAAATGGTCTCTTGTGTTCAAGCCCTAAAATAAAATGGGCTGGAGGAGTATGGGATGTAGGAAGGAGACAAGAAGGTGAAAGGTTGGCCTTGTTAGACTTTGCTCTTTCTTTTTCATTTTTTTTTTCCCTAAGCAGAGAAAGATGCTACTACACACCCTTGTTGCCCTATTTTGCACTCAGTGGCCCTTATAGAAAGCTGTTTAGAAACAGCATAATTAGCATGTAAGTTAAATTGGCTAAAACCTCCTCATGGACTGCTAGTGTTGCCACTTCAAGGTATAGAGTATGGTCTGGTGTGGTGGCTCATGCCTGTAACCCCAGCACGTTGGGAGGTTGGGGTGGATCACTTGAGCCCAGGAGTTTGAGACTAGCCTGGGTAACAGAGCAAGACCTGTCTCTACAAAAATATAAATTAAAAAAAAATTATCCAGGCATGGCAGTATGCACCTGAAGTCCCAGCTACTTGGGAGGCTGAGGTGGGAGGACCCTTTGAGCCCAGGAGTTTGAGGCTGCAGTGAGCTATGATGGCCCCACTGCACTCCAGTATGGGTGACAGAGTGCGACCCTGTCTCAAAAAAAAATGTACAGAATACATAGCTGCCATTCACAAGGTCAGGGAAGAGCTGTTCTGCCACAGAGTGTGATGAAAAGAACATGAACTTTGGAGTCAGATAACCTAGCTTCATAGTCTAGCTAAATGCCCTCAGGCAAATAACATAACTTCTTTTGGTTTCAGCAATACACATCAAGGTACACAGTTGTTGCTCAATGATTGTTTGTTCCCTGTGGTTTTCTCTCCAGGTCACTGGAATCTACAAAGCCACCAAAACCACTACTTTCCAGCTTGCACCTGTGGTATCTTCATGAATTTTCTGCCATAATTGCACCTGACCTCTTGCTTTCTCAGACAGACAAAGGACATCTGATTCTTCCAGCCCTCAGTACTTCTCAGAAATACAATCTTCTGACCTGTCTGAATTTCTGCTGGAAGAGAACCTACCAGTCCTCTGGAGCCTGTGACAGCAGCTTACAAAGGAAAGTAATAAAAGAAAGTGGAGGTGAACCATTTTGGGCCCCTTTTCAAGACAGAGGGTAGGTGTGGTTTTTGAGATCAAGCCTACTTGTCTAAAATTTCTTCCTCCTCTTATTTGGATTAGAAGTCTTCTCTGACATCCCTTTCCTTTTCTAAGATCTGGTGGAGTATACCAGCGGAGTATACCAAAGCTTCTGGAAGCTTTCCTTTTTTTCTCAACAGAGATAGTTTCTGTAACCTGTGTTTTGATTAGAATATAGTAGGTACATTAAAGGCCTTCTTTCTCTTATTTAATATAACTGAGGATTTTGATGTATGGATGCTGTCTATGGTGAAGGAGACATATGGCTTCAAAAAACATATTTGGAAGCAAAAATATTGGGAAGCTGAGCTCATCTAGAAGTCTGACTCTAATTGATGGTCCTCTAAATGACAAAATACCTAAAATCCCACTTTGCCATCTCTTGATAATTGATGTTATTATAATAGTGACAGGAGGCGGTTGTCGTAGTCCATTTGTGCTGCTATAACAACATACCTGAGACTAGGTGATTTACAGACAACAGAAAATTATTTTTTACAGTTCTAGAGGCTGGGAAGTCCAAGATCTAGGTCTTGGCAGATTCGGTATCTGGTGAGGGCCTAATCTGTACGTGCCATTTTCTTAATGGAATGGTGAAAAATGCAGAAGGGCAAATTTTAAAAAGCGGGGGAGGAGGGACGAATGCTGTGTCCTCACGTGGCAAAAGAGTTAAAAGAGCAAAAGTCCCTATGGCACTCCTTTCAACCTCTTTCACAAGGTCACTAATCCTTAATCATCTCCTAAAGGCCCTACCTCTTAGTACTAACTTTTATGATTAAGTTTCAACATATGAATTCAGGTGAGGAAGCACATTTAGACCATAGCAGTTGGTGATTGGGAAATTTTAAAATGGAAGCTAGGAGACAGTCTGTCAGATTTTGTCTGAGACAGGCATCACACAGTTCAAAGTTTACTCCCACGGCATTTGCTGGCATGAGGTAAAAAACTTCCCCAAGTTTTCATGGCCCAGCTTGTGCTGTCTTTTCTTCATGGTTAATGAAAACCTCAGGGAGGTCATAGGGTGGTGGTGGTGGCAGGGAATTGTTCTGATATCAGGAATATAGAAGTCATGTCATTTTTTAAAACAGCCACTGAGGCAGAGAGGTTAAAGACTTGGTCTTTTTTGTTTTCTCTTGCCAATTCTGTCCTATGTCTCAGTAGAATAGCAAGGAAAGGAGAAATTCTATGGGGATGTGTATATTAAGGGTATAGTAGAGGGGAAGATGGTTTCCATACAGTGATATGTATAAAAATGAGCTTCTGAGGGCAGTGATAAATAGCAAAGTCAAGAAAAAATAGAAATATATTAAGATTTTCTTTTTGGAAGCTATTAAGAAGAATGTACTTTTAGATATTATTTTGAAGACTCTTTTATATTTTCAGATTCTACTTCTGATATTAATGTTGGAAATAAAAAATATCCTGCCTGCATACAGCTTTCTTCTTTTCAAAGTTTAAAAGTGGTTTCATTCAGCTTATTTATTGGAATTTTGTGACATTCTTATAAAGTGTGCAGGATGATTTAATACCAATTCCCTTCTTGCATCATTAATGAAAATAATATGAACTTGCAGTGAGATGAACGGTTGTTTCAAATCTTATCTTCATAGTTACTATTTGTATGACCTTGACTAGTCAATAACCCTGTAAAATTCAGCTTCATTTGTTCACTAAGCCTGGCTCTTTCCGTAACTATGTCAGAGGGTGCTTATAAGGATGAAATGAAAAATCCTATGTAAAATGTTGTCTGCCATGAGCACTCAATAAATGTTTCCTTATGTGTGAGACTTCAAATCCATATATGCCCTTTCAGATATTTGAGCTGCCATCAGACTACATACATGTTCTTAGGTTTTTTTTTGTTTGTATATGTGCTGTCTCTAACACTAGGATTGAGGTGGAAAATAATAAGTATTATGCTCACCGTAAGTGCTTAAGGGCACTGGGAGTGTAATATAAAACCCTAAGTGTATTAACTGTGATGAATTAGACTTTTATTAGTACGGATGACCTCCCTGAATCCATACTGGCCACAGTTCATCAAGATTACTGCTATTACACCAGGCTGCATGTTAAGGAGTACAATCTCACTAATTAAAATTTTATAGGGCACGTACACTGGTATTCTGTAAGCACCCTGATAAGTTTTTATTAATGACTGCCTCAGGCCTATGGTACCCTCTCCTAACATTCTACCACCACGGAGAGACGTTTTGTTGTTGGTGTCATGTATCCCAGTTTATTTATGGAGGAGGGGTGGTAGGAGAGGGATGGTAATTTGATTCTGCCTTGCAGTATTGCTGAGATTCTCAGCAACAATCATGCTGGCCTAGCCTCTCTTTGAGCTGATTTCCTCCTGATTTTCTGGGTCCTTTCCCTTTTCTCTTTTATCTCTGCTTGGTTCTTTTCACTGCCTACTTTGCAGAAGCTTCTTCTTCTATCTGTTCCCCAGGGTTCTGTCCTTGGTCCCCTTTCTTGTCTCCTGCCATACTTGCCCAGGATTATCTCACCCACACCTAAATCTTCAGCCACATCCACCTGTATACCAAATTTGTATTTCCAGCCTGAGTGTCCCAAACCACAGGGACTCTGCACTCTGTTTTCCTGTAGGGACCTCAAACTCATTATATTTAAAAAAAAAAATTCTTAGATTTACACTTGCTGTTTCATTCAGGCAGCCTGAATCACAGAATGTTATCAATATTTATCCAAATCCAGGGACTTGGGAGTCAACAGTGACACCTCCTTCCATGACCATAAGCAAATCACCCAATAAGTCTTGCTAACTCTGTTACTTTGGATTTCTGAAATTCCCCTTCTTCTCAATCACTTTCTGATTATGAAAAGAGCATAGTGGTTAACAGCACGAGCTTTGGGTCTGATTCCTAGTGTCACCACTTGCCAGCCATGAGGCTGAGCAAGAACTTCAGCCACAGTTTTCTAAGCCTTGGTTTCTTTATCTGTAAAATGAGGAAAATCTTTGAGTTGCTATTTAAGCCAGTTAATGTTCAGTACCTGAGCCATGAGAAGCCCTCCATATGGTTAGGTTTTATTCAGTTTATCATTTCTTCTCAGCTTGACCAGTTCTTTGCAAACTTAGGTGTACACAAGATTCACCTGGATGACTTTTATTGAACCTTAGATTGCTAGGGCCCATTCCAGAAAGTTTGCATTTCTAACAAGATCCCAGGTGATATGGTTTGGCTGTGTCCCCCACCCAAATCTCATCTTGAATTCCCACGTGTCATGGGAGGGACCTTGTGGGAGGTAATTGAAACATGGGGGTAGGTCTTTCCTGTGCTGTTTTTGTGACAGTGAATAAGTCTCACAGGATCTTATGGTTCTATTAGGAGGTGTGTATATTCTACAGGGGTGTGTATATTAAGGGTATACTAGAGGGGAAGATGCTACACAAGCTCTCTTTTTGCCTTCTGCCATCCATGTAAGATGTGACCTGCTCCTCCTTGCCTTCTTCCACAACTGTGAAGCTTCCCCAGCCACAGGGAACTAACTGTAAGTCCATTAAACCCTTTTTCTTGTATTATTTACCCAGTGTCAGGTATGTCTTTATCAGCAGCGTGAAAACTGACCAGGTGATGCTGACTGCTGCTCCTAGGCCTACACCTTGATTGCACCAATTGTCTAAAGGTTTCCTGGCTTGCAATCTCCTCACCCCCCATCCTAGTATACTCCACAGTGCTGTCAAGGCCATCTTTCTAAAGCACGATCCAATCTTTACATAAAAATTGCTTGAATTTCCTAGTAGCTGATAAGCATTTACAATGTGGTTAGACATAGCTCTAAGTGCTTAACATCAATTCACATTTTTAAAGCTGAGAACAGTTCTGTGAGGTAGATAGTATTATCTCCACTTTAGAGATGAGAAAACCAATGCATAGAGGCCTTACATAGCTTGTCCAAGATCCAAGGTAGTAAGTTTTAGAGCCAGAATTTGAGACCAGATTCCAGCCCTCATCTCTGGAGCCAATGCACTCACTGCCCTTCTTCCCCTATCATTTCTCCACCTTAAAATCTTCCAAAGAGCAACAGCCTCCAGGATTTTAAACCCAACAAGTGGCATGGCCTATATAAATTGTTCTTTGTTCACCACCCATTGCCTTGTTTCATTGAGTCTGGCCATTACAAACTGGTTTGGCAAGTACATTTTCCCCTGTACAAGACACTTCTATCTCCTTGTCAACTTCTTTTTTTTTGTAAAGTAACTTGCTCTCTTTCCCTGGCTGGAAAGCAGTGGTGTGATCTTGGCTCACTGCAACCTCTGCCTGCCAGGTTCAAGCAATTCTCCTGCCATAGCCTCCCAAGTAGCTGGCCTCCCAAGTGCCCACCACCATGCCCAGCATTTTTGTATTTTTAATAGAGACAGGGTTTCACCATGTTGGCCAGGCTGGTCTCAAGCTCTTGAACTCAGATGATCTGCCTGCCTTGTCCTTTCAAAGTGCTGGGATTACAGCTGTGAGCCACCATGCCCAGCTGTCAACTTTATTCATCTTTTATAAAGCTTTGCTGAGATGTTACCTCTTCTAAGAAGTCTTCCCAGCTCTTCCTCACCAATTGTGGATTAAAGGCCCTCCTTCTGTGGAAATTCCCCTAGCACCTAGCACTTAACTGTCTTTTGAAATTATACCATGTACATCTGCTTGCTTGCCTAACCCTTCACCAAACAGTGAGGATCCCCTGAAGGGCAGTACAAACTCTTACCATTGCATCTGGGAAGCAGTTAATAACTATCTGTTAACGTTGGAAAGTAAACTACAGCCAATGGCACTTTTAGGCCCTCACCTCCTGCCTCCTCTCTGGGTTCCTTCTTTGGACTTCCCCTTAGGACTATATGCAAAACTGGTCTTAATTATATTTCTTTTAAAAATATTTTATTTATGTTCATTATTATTTCCCTAACTAGAAAATGTAAAATATAACAAATATTCACATACCTACCACTCAGCTTTAATAACTTTTAACATTTTACTTTATTTGCTTTAGATCTTTAAAATATTATTGTAAGAAAATATATGGAACTATAATTTCCTAGTAAATCAAAATAAACTTAATCTCAAAGAGGTTTTGCTTATATTTAAATTATATTTTAATTAATCTATTGTCTTAGTTTATTTGTGCTGCTATAACAAAATACCACTGACTGGGTAATTAATAAGGAACGGAAATTTATTTTCTCACAGTTCTGGAGGGTGGAAAATCCAAGATCAAGGCACAGCATCTGATGAGGGCCTTCTTGCTGAGTCCTCACATGGTAGAAGATAGAAGGGCAACTGAATGCTGCATGAAGACTTTTTTTTATCTCCATTTAGAGATGAGATCTCGCTCTGTCATCTAGGCTAGGGTGCAATGATGTGATCATAGGTCACTGCAGCCTCAAACTCCTTAACTCAAAGGATCATCCTGCCTAGGCCTCCTGAGTAGCTAGGACTATAGGAACATGCCATTATGCCTGGCTAGTTTTTTTGTTTTTTTTTTTTAAGGTTCTTAGAAGTGGAGTCTTACTATGTTGTCCAGGCTAATCTCAAACTCCTGGTCTCAAGTGATTCTCCTGCCTCAGCCCCTTGAGTAGCTGGGATTATAGGTGCAAGCCACTGTACCTGGCATGAAGGAACTTTTATAAGGGCCTATGCCTATTCATGAAGGAGAAGCTCTCAGGGCCTAATCACCTCTTAAAGGCCCCACCTCTTGATACTATCACACAGGCAACACCTAAGTTTTGGTGAGAACACATTCAAACCATAGCACCTATACATGAAAGACTTCTGGAATGGCAGAGTAAGGACTTCCAAAAGTCTGCTCTTCCATAAAGCTATGAGAACTCTGGAAAAAATTGTGAAAATCAACTTTTTCAGAATTCTAGAAATTAGCTTGAGGCTGTCAACAACCTAAGGAGTGCTTATTTAAGAAGAAAATGGCTGAATCTTGGTAAGAAGAGTGAACTCTGTTGTTTTAACTCACCCTATTCCCATTCCTCTCTAGCCAACTCTGTGGTGGCGTTCAAAACCAGCAGCCTTATATTCACAGTGGTTGTAAAAATTAGCAGCCTAACAGTCATGAAAAGGTGATGAGGAGGTTTGGAACTCTGAAAAAGAGCTCCATCCCCAGAAAACTGTCACCATCTGACCTGTCTGGCAGCTCACTGGAAAAACCCCATTTGCAGAGCTTCTTATTTGATCAGAGCTTTCTAGATAGAAAAGCTCTATCCCCAGGGTATTGGTTAAAAGCAATCACTGGCAATTATTTAATATTGCAGTTATGTGAAAGCCAAACAAAAGACTACCTAAAATTTTTTTTTTTTTTTTTTGAGATGGAGTCTCGCTCTGTCACCCAGGTGGAAGTGCAGTGGCACAATCTTGGCTCACTGCAACCTTTGCCTCCAGGTTCAAGTGATTCTCCTGCCTCAGCCTCCTGTAGGTAGGACTACAGGTGTGTGCCATCATATTAACTTTTGTATTTTTAGTAGAGATGGGGTTTCACCATGTTGGTCAGGCTGGC
The DNA here is from genome assembly GCA_963573385.1 of Cacajao melanocephalus. Classification (NCBI taxonomy): domain Eukaryota; kingdom Metazoa; phylum Chordata; class Mammalia; order Primates; family Pitheciidae; genus Cacajao; species Cacajao melanocephalus. The sequence goes on along the minus strand of CAUYLG010012731.1, from coordinate 15,313 downwards.
CTGGAATTCCTAACCTCAAATGATCTGCCTGCTTCTGCCTCCCAAAGTGCTGGAATTACAGGCATGAGCCACCATGCCCAGTCCCAAAAATCTTAAGAGGAAGACTTGGGGAATGGATGTCCACAGTGGAATTTGAAAAGCTCCAACATATTCCTGGGGATATATGTGTAAGACTGTGTGCCTGTGCAGAAAAGACCTAAAAAGGCCCTATTTATTACATCTACCTGACTTTATGGCCCTACACAAGCAAGAAGTGAAAAAATAAATGATAAGAAATACAAACATACAGGAAAGTATGGCCCATACACAGGGATAAAAAGCTCTCAGTAGAAACTATCCCTGAGTAAGCCCAGATGTTAGACTTTCAAGAAAAAAACTTTAAATCCACTATCACAGTATGTTTAGAGAACTAAAGAAAACTGTGTCTAAAGAACTAAAGGAAAGTATAAGAATGATATCTCATTGAAAGGAGACTATCAATAAAGAGAAAAAAATATTATTAAATTGCCAAATTATCAAATGACATTCTCATTTATATTTCCATAGTAAATGAAATGAAAAGTTCAATAGTAGGTTTCTACAGCAGATATGAGGAGGCATAATAAAGAATCAGCAAACTTAAAGATAGGTCAATTTACATTATCTGAATAATAAAAAGAAAAAAGAATTAAAACAAATTTAACAGAGCAAGAGCCTTAATGATCTGTGGAACATCATGAATTGTAGCAACATATACAGGATTCCCTAAAGGAGATGAGAGAAAGGAACAAAAGAATGTTTGAAGAAATATTGGCCAAAACTTATAAAATTTGATCAAATACATTAATCTGTACATCCCAGAACCTCAACAAATTCCAAATAGAATAAACCCTAAGAGATCCACACCAAGATATATAATCAAACTGTTAAAAGCCAAAGACTGAAAGAGAATATTGAGAGCAGCAAGAGAAAAAAACAAAACAAAACAAAACTCATAATGTACAAAAAAGTCTTAATGAGACTAACAGCTGATTTCTCACCAGAAACCATGATGTCAGAAAGCAGTAGGACAACATATCAAAGTGCTTATGAGAAGAGTATCAACAAAGAATTCTCCATCCATCAAAATTGTGCTTCAAAAATGAAAGAGAAATTAAGTTATTCTCAGATAAAAACTGGGAAAATTTTTCACTTAAGGCCCTAAACAAACAAAAAATATGAAATGGAATCCTTCAAAGTGAAGTAAAAGGACACTAAACAGTAATTTGAATCCACATGAATATATAAACAAACGTAACCAATAAAACTAAATAAGTAAATAATAATAGACAATAGAAATGTATTTTTTACAGAAGCAGGATTTTAATTTAAAAAGAAATGTATTTTTAAATTTGATCTTATTTGTAACTTTTTTCTATCTAATTTAAAAGATAAATGCATAAAGAAATAATTATAAAACTGTTTATGAAATTATAATGTATAAGCATGTAATCTGGTTGACAACAGCACAGAGAAAGGGAGAGGGAATGGTGCTATACTAAATCAAAGTCTTTGTATAAAATTGAAATTAGTTTAGAATTAATATGAACTAGATATTTCGAAGCTAAGGTGTTACTTACATTCTCCAAAGCAGCTATTAAAAAAGTAACTCAAGAGTAAAAAAAAAAAAATGGAATTAAAACAGAAAACATCTAGTTATGAAAAAGTATGCAATAATGGAGTAATAAAGAACAAAATACATAAGACATATAAAAATAGTAAACATAAATTTTCACTTGTAGGTAATTAATTAAATATAAATGAATTAAAAACTCTAATCAAAAGGCAGAGATTAGCAAAATAGATTTTTAAATTTGATCTATTTGTGTTCTAAGAAATACTTTAGATCCAATGGCACAAATAGGTTAAGAGTAAACAGTAAACAAGTATACTGTTAAAAAAAAAAAAAAACAGAAGAGAAGGAGTGACTTTACAAATATCAGACAAAATATACTTCAGACAAATTATTACTAGAGACAAAAAAGGATATTTTAAAACAATAAAAGTGTAAATACATCAGGGAGAGAAATATATATGCATTTAATAACAGAGCTCTAAAATACATGAGGCAAAAACTAACAAAAATGAAGAGCGAAATAGATAGTTCAACAATAATAGCTGATAACTTCAAAATCCCACTTTCAGTAATAGAATAACTAGGCAGAAGATTAAAAAGAAAATAAAAGACTTGAGCAATACTAGAAAACCACTAGACCTAACAGACATCTATAGAACATGCCACCCAACAAAGGCAGAATATACATTCTTATCAAGTATACATAGGACATTCTCCAGGTTAGACTATAAAACAAAACTTAATAAATTTAAAAGGGTTGGAAACATACTAAGTATTTTTCTGACCACAAAGGAATGAAATTAGAAATCAGGAACAGGAATAAATTTGGAAAATGTAACAATACGTAAAAAAGTCATGAACACAATCCTAAATAACCAATATATCAAAAAAAGAAAACACAAGGGAAATTAGAAAGTACTTTGAGATGAGTGAAAATGAACACACACATCCAAAACTTATGGGATACAACTAAAGTGTTTTATAGCTCTAAACACCTATATTAAAAAAGAAAGCTCCTAAATAAAAAACCTAAGCTCCCACCTTAAGAAACTAGAAAATAAGAGCAAACTAAACTTCAAAAAAGAAAGAAAATATAAAGATTATAGAAAAAATAAATGTTATAGAAAAAAATAGAGATACTAACAAAAACAAAAGTAGATTCTTAGAAAAGATCACCAAAGTTGACCAAACTTTAGCTAAACCTGATGAAGAAAAAAAGGGGAGAAGACTCAAATTACCAAGTTTGGGAATACAGAAAGGGACATCATTATCAACTTTATATAAATAAAATATAATGATAAGAAAATACTATGAACAATTTCATGTATACCAATAAATTAGATAAATAATGTAGATGAAACTTAGAAGTTCCTAAAAAGATACAAATTAATAAAACTGACTCAAGAAGAAACAGAAGATCCCAACAGACCTATAACAAGTATAGAGATTGAATCAGTAATCAAAAGTTTCCCATAAAGAAAAGCCCTGACCCAGATGGATTCATCAGTAAATTCTATCAAACATGCAATGAAGAATTAATACCAACTAATTCTCCACAAACTCTTCCAAAAAAAAATAGAATAGGAAGGAGCACTTCCAATTCATTCTATGGTATGGGCAAAATGGTATCATATGATGATTTTATTTGCATTTCCCTAGTTAGTTGATAAGGTTTAGCATCTTTTTAAGGGACATTTCTGTTCCTTCTTCTCTGAAATGCTTGCTTACATTAAGGTCAGTTTCCTCAATCAGCTTTATCAGAAGCAAAGCTGTTATTCTGCTTGCTATTTGACTGTCTCCTATATCTTATTTCTCAATTGTTAATAAGTTTAAAGGTAAGAAACACGGTATTATTTTAGATGTCCTGGTGAAGAAATAAATAACAAATTTGACAACATGAGGGTTCAGGACTTAAACGTTCAAATATTTTGAATTGCCAGAATATATTAGAGTATAAAATTAAGTTAGTAGATGTCTTGATTTTTCTAGGCTTAGCACAACATTTTTATAGTTAGCTTCATTTATGATTTTAGAGAGAAAGGTCAACTTGTTATATGACATATCATCTTGTTAATGCATTACTGTGGCCCTAGTGGACATATATCATGCAGTAAATGCCCAGCAAACATGAGCTGACTGACTGATGATGCAGCAGTGACAAGTAACACAAACTCCTTCAAATTTATTTATTTGAAAATTTGTTCTATATACAAAACTCTTACTGCTAAATGGTACTTTGATTCTGTTTCCCTTCTGAGTAAATTCCCATCTTTGCAGTAGCTAAAAGCCAGCTGTTGACCTGCCCAAAAGTGTCTAGAATTTACCTTAGTAATTAAAAAAGAACTGCAGGCCAGGCATGGTGACTCATGCCTGTAATTTTAGCACTTTGGGAAGCCTAGATAGGAGGATCACTTGAGACCTGGAGTTCGAGACCAACCTGGGCAACAGAGTGAGACCCCCATCTCTACAAAAAAAATTTTGAAAAATCAGCCAGGCATGGTGGCACATGCCTACAGTCCCAGCTACTTAGGAAAGCTGAGGTGGGATAATCACTTGAGCCCAGGAGTTTGAGACTGCAATGAGCCATGATCATGCCATTGCATCCCAGCCTGGGTTACAGAATGATACCTTTTTCATTAAAAAAAAAAAAAAAAAAAAAAAAAAAGATAATAACAACAAACCCAGAATGACCACAAGTATCTTAATTTGGGGTGCAATTTTGAGCATCATCTATAGTATTCTCTAAAATAATCAATTAATCAAATAATCTTATCCTCTACTTCAGTGTTTCCCAAAGTGGTTTCTGTGGATTGCCAATTCAGCTGAATAGAGACAGAAGTTATTTAGTAAAAGGGTTCATGCCTCAATAAGTTGGGGAAATACCAAGTTCTCAAATTTAAAGCCAGTTAAACTATCAGCCTTACAGAGCCTTTAATATACTGACAAATGGTGGATTCCAACGAAAGTCATGATATGCAACATATCCCAACTATTTTTCCCTCCAGAATGCCTGGAATGCCTAGATGCCAAGGAACATACATTGGAAAACATGCAGTTCTGCTTTGATTCTTGTCATTAGCTTCCTACAGATAACATGGTTCATTTGTTTTCTTAAACTTTTTTCTATTAAGTGATAATGTTAGAAACATTATTCTTAGATTTAAATTTTACATCAGCTTCATAATAATTGGAAAGTGTGTAACAAATATTTATACTACAAAAAAATTCACAATCCTGAAATGCTACAAAATTCCTATTTAAAGAGGTATGATTCAAATTCATTAAAATCTTAATTAACTCTAGTCCTAAACTAATTAAGTGTTCTTTGTCATCAATTGTAGTTTATAGTATCTTAAACACAAATTTAAAAAAATCCAAAGCAATAATATTGAATTCCATTTGTAAAAATATCTACGCTACCTTTCATGTTCATAGAAAGATGAGAGAAGATATGAAAGCCATTTTATATTATTACTATTGAACAAACAAAATACATTTCAAGATTTCTACATGAAATATTTTTATTTAGGCCAATTTACTTGTAAAATGAAAGAAGCTCTTTCTAAAATTGACATGTTATGGTCTTTTATGTGTAAATGTAAATCGTCTCTTTGTGATCCACTATGGAGAATTCTATAAAGATGGCCCTTCCTGAGGAGTCCCTGCACAGAATGGGGTTGCCAGCACATAATCTGTGAGGAGGCTAACACATGCACACAGAGTCTGAATGCAAATTTACCTTTTAAGATTGCCAGCTGAAATAATGTCAAGCTGTATACTCCATTTATCCTTTTTTTTTTTAAAGAGTCATTGCCTTGCTTTTATTAATTTTAACCTTTAAGCCTTTAAAGGTATACTCAGTTAGGTTAGGGTAACAGGGGAAATTTTCCAGAACTTCTAGTGTAAACTCAAATTTTAGGTACTTCGTTGGAGTAAAGCAGGTGCTTTACTGATTACAAGGTTATTTCAGGATGCAAAAATTCTGTTTTTCCCCTGAATTTCCCAACTCAACCTTGGCAACACTTTTTCCTTGTATCTGTAGTGGAAACCTTAGCAGCAGAAAATAAGCGCTCCAGGTCTGTCAAATAGATTTATTATTATAAAGACAGGCTGGCACCTTTGCACCAAGGATAGAATGCGACACGGAAGAGGGTTTAAATGAGCTAACTGTTCTCTTTCTTTGACCACTGAAATGTTTTCAACCTCCCACAACAATTCTGAGCTTTGCAAAATTGTAATACAATAGGCATAATGGGCACTTACGTCTGAGGTTGGCATTTACTTCAGAAAATAGAACACTGTAGACCCTTGGTAAGGTAGCAAAGAGTAAGTAGTTATTTAGCTAGGTTCTCAAAACTTGAAGGTTTTCAGATAAATTTGGTGAAGAAATGAAAACGCTACTGAAGAGCCAATCAGCATAATCAATTGAGTCAAGATGCTCAGACTCTATAATTGGTCTAAACAAAAATATGACACTTCTCTATATCTAATCTCCCTCAAATTCCTTGGAGTTCTGATAATTTGCTATTTATTGTCTTCTGTGATATTTTCTTCTCTCTTCAAATTTCACCATGGCACTGATTTTTAAATGTTCTTTAATTTGAGATCATTTGAAAGAGAATGTCATCCTTAAGATAACTGGAGATACACCCCACTCCTTTTTTGTAAAAAGCCACCTCCAAAAAAGAAGACTATGAATCATCTGTATCCACAGTTACATCATGAAATATTTCAGAAATCCATTCATTTCCAGCTAGAAATATCAGTTGAACTATTTAAAATTGGCTCTTTCATGACTTGGCAAGATAAGCATAAACAAGAAACAAAAAAGAAGTGCATTACGTTTTGTTCAGATAATACTCCAAATATTATCTTCTAAGAAACTGGAAAACAAAATCTTCTCCAAATACCCAATTCATGAGCAAGCATTCCTCTCTTAAAGACTCATTCACTGTTTAGTCTCTCAGAAAGTTTCCACACCCTCAATGTATTGTTATAATCAGAGTCCACTCTAAATAAAATTGAGAATTAGGAAAGTTCCTCTTGAAAAGCTTACTTTTCCCCAACCTGATGTCCTAGCATGGTAGACTCCACTCTCAATCTTTTGTGTATCCACCTCTCCTATCAAAATCTATTTGTACTATGTCTTGCCCTTTAATAGGAACATCATGAAATAATATTTTCTTGTAGGAAAAAGTTCCTCACCTATGTTATAAGCCCTATTTAGAACTGCCTACTAGAAACTTCAGCCTGAAGGTCCTGTGAGCATGTGAAATCCAATTTAACATCTCCCTCCATCTCTCTTCCTCCTTCAACCTGTTCCTTCTTCAACATTCCATATCTTGGTTAGGGCATCATCATATACATATTTACCCAATTTAGAAATCTGAGAGACAATTTATCATATTGTACTGGAAATATCTGTTTGCATATCTTCAGATAATACTCCAAATATTATCTTCTAAGATAATTACCAGCATTATCTCGCATATCTGTTTCACTCACAAGACTGCAAGCTCCTTAGGGAAATATGATAGGCCTCTCCTAGAATACAGCACCATGCAATATGGCAGAAATGAATAAATGTTTGATGTAGATGAAGATCATAGCCTAATGCACTTAACTACCTGAAACAATATTTGGATTTTTTTTTTTTTTACCAGTTGCCTAGAGAGAATCCCCCACTCAAAAGAATGACAGTATCAACAAAGCTTCTATAGCTTGTTATCCATTTTGCATGAAACCTTGATAAAAACAGTATAAATAATGAATTCCCAAGTGTCTCATGAGACCAAATATCATATGTGATACAGACACACCTTTTGGTGACCTGCCACCCATGAAGTTGACAGCAAGACTGTTCTCAGGAACACTCAGGCCACATCTCTTCTTCCCATGGGATTTCTCAAGGAGTAGGAATTGTGGGTACTCCTCGCTTTTTAAGGTGGGATATACATTTACAAAGGCATACAATGAAAAAAGCAAACACTAGAGTCAGATTAGCTAGTGGTAAGTTGCAAAGCCCATCTGTTCTAATAAATACAAATGCCATATTTTTATCCAAGTTCTGTGCAGGGCAATATTTGGCTTAGAGGCTACCTGCACACACACTGAGCAGGTTTTAATTAGCCCATCCAAATAACAGTTAGCTCGGTAAACTGATTCCTGATAAAAGAAATAAAGCAAATCAAGAGAACCACTGAATCCAGTTAGACAAACAGCCTCACAGCTAAAATATTTATTCTGACATGAAACAGAAGGGCCCAGACCTGTCTCAGCTGTATGCCACTGGAAAGCTTTTGTCTGGAAACAGGTCCCAGGTGGTAGGTGTCAGAAATAACTCCAGGGATTTAATTAGTGAGTGCAGCTGAAGCATGTAAGTAATGACCAGTTTAGAGATGCAGTTTGCATATTCTGATCAACTCAGTCAGCACCAGCATTAACAGAATACAGCTGCTGGAAAATCCCCTTTAGGATTTCAGATCACATTTGACAAATTGTTTTTTCACTACAACTGCATTATCTCCAAGCCCTGACAATGAGGTTTTATAAAGAACTTGTACATATCAGTGGCACAGTCATGTTTTGGTCTACTGCTAATTTCACTGAGGTGCTCTGTAAATAACTACTTAGCTTTCCAGCTGGTTTAGGGGAAGGAAGGCTCACCAACATTATCTCACAAATGAGACAGGGCCTGCAATGGGATACTAAGGTCAAACTGCCAAAACCTGAAAGGCAGAACATAATCCAGTGCATGATTATTAATTTAAAAATAGAATATGTCCAAATAGAAATGTGTACTATCAAGTTTTGATGTGTGCGAGTGGTGTTAAGAGAATTCATTAAATATTTCTCCCCATTCACTCTCCCTTGCTGCTCCCTCTACCAACTGCCCTACACACACCTAGAAGACTTATTGCTCCTTGATTTACAACTGTGACCTTTTCCCATGTAATAGCTCTCTTCTTTGCCAGCTCCAGTATGTGAAAGTGATTGCCTACACACCGCACCAAAGAAACTCAGGCATACTGATTTTGCACCAAAGGTGGTGGATCTCAGTTGCTCGGAGGTGTTATGACTCCCCCCAACCCCAAATATCTGAAACCAAAACATGAAGGCAAGTCTGAGAAATCTGAAGCATTAGTGCTTATACTAGTTTCTACTACTATTAAAAATCCTGGCCAGGCATGGTGGCTCATGCCTGTAATCCCAGCACTTTGGGAGGCTGAGGCAGGTGGATCACAAGGTCAGGAGTTCGAGACCAACCTGACCAACATGGTGAAACCCCGTCTCTACTAAAAAAACAAAAAACAAAAATTAGCCAGGCATGGTGGTGCGTGCCTGTAATCCCAGCTACTCAGGAGGCTGAGGCAGGAGAATTGCTTGATCTGACCTTTCTTGTTTGATTGCAGTGAGCCGAGATCACGCCACTGCACTCCGGAGGTTGCAGTGAGCCGAGATCACGCCACTGCACTCCGGCCTTGGCAACAAAGTAAGACTCCGTCTCAAAAAAAAAAAAAAAAAAAAAAAAATTCCTGACCTGAAAAAAAAGGCGTATTTGGCTTTTGAGCTGACAGTGTCAATCTATTCCCTAGATTAGAGAATTGAGACATAAAAACAACTAACATGGATATTTTACAATTTGGAGTTGAAACAACTACTTTCATTGAATGACATATTGTATTTTAGTATCTTCTATAATCCACCTTTAGAAAAAGATAAATCACAGTAAGCATTGCTTCCTGTGCTTGATTAATAGTATAGAGCAAGTCAAAATGTTTTGTTTTAAAGCACAGAAGATTTCAACTGTAGGACATGTAGCTTACAGCTGGTTCTGAGCTTTGCTTTTATCACTTCCTAGTTAAATAGAAAAAAAAGCTTTTCGGAGAGAACAGAAAAGGACAGTCTATATATAGCCTTATTATCTCACCACCTTTTCTGACTCAGAGTAATTTGTAGGCAGAGGCAAGGGAGGGAGATGCAATAACAAGTGAAATCAATAGGTTCACTGCATTTTAAGAGGCTGCAGAGAGGCTGTTATTGATTGCTGAGGATGAGTAATGAATGAAAAACGGGGTTAGGTAACAAATATAGTAGGACTGGGATTCTTAAACATTATTTTCATTGAGATGAAGTATGATAGAAAGTTGATTTTTGTCCTATTATAAAACAAACACTGCATCTCTAAATGTGGTCACATATTTTTAAAAAACTCGATAAATTATCTTAACTTTTCATATGTCGCCTATATAATAACATGTGTTCCATTCCAAAAAGAAAAAGAAATTGAAAACATCTATAGGGAAAACGGGGTAGGCAAGCTATCCAGCGCGTTAGCCTTACCATGCAAGAGTGATCCAGGATCAACGCATCTCATGTAACCAGCAGTAAACAGCATTCTGGCAACTGATTAAAAACACTGTAGAAATCACTGTTGAAATATACATTAGCATTGACCAAATAAAAAGTTATCTGATAATCAGTCACTCACAAAGGGATATTTTGTGAGACAACAGTCTCCCACATCATTGGCACTGGCTGTTCGTGCCCCTCTGAGGCTTCTTCCTTATTTTCCCCATCCTAAGGCACCCCAGGGCTCCTTCCACAGAACTCTTTCTTAATTACATTTACTCTCTAGCTGGCCTCATCTAGTCTACCGGCTTTAAATGCCAACTATATGCTGATGATGTCCTAACTTTTATTCCCAGCTTTGATCTTTCCACTGAGCTTTACACTCATATATCTAATTGCCTATTTGACCCAACTTTGCATGTCTGATTTAGCATGACCCAAACTAAGCTCCTAATATCATTCCAGCAAATCTGCTCCTCTTGCAGCATTCCTTGTCTCAGTATACAGAAACTTCATCCTGATAGCTGTTTGGATCAAAAACTCTGGACTCATTCTTGACTCTGTTCTTTCTCCTACACTTTACATCCAATCTGTTAGAAATCTCCACCAGCCTTCACAATGTACCTAGAATCTGACCACTTCTCACACCTCCATTGCTATAGTAAGAATTAAGAGAAAGCTCCTTTGCCCTCTGAAGGCTGCTGAAAACCAACAGACAAAAGGCAGATTAAGAGGAGAAAAGGTACATAAATGTCCTTGATCATAGTTTTATGTGACATTGGAGCTTTCAGAATGAAGACCCAAAGATACAGGAAAAATGATTATGCTTAAGTTCAACAAAGTATAAACAGCTGTGAAGAAATGTGATTGGACAAAAAGGATATGATCTAATTCTAACAGACTGAATGAGGAAACCCTGCAAGGCCTGTCTGATTTTTCTTGGCGTCTCTGTGCAGCATTCTTTCCTCCTGGGTATGGGGCAAGGCCCTCTCTGGAATGGGGGCCTTATGGCCTACAATCAAACAAGAAAGGTCAGATCATTTCTTTAAGGCCAGTTTTTACACAGAAAAGTGGAAGGAAAGTTAGAGTAATATTTTTAGGTTTTATGGTTAGCTTTGGGGAAAAGGAGTTCTGGTTTCTATGAACTGCCTTGGGGAAGAGTAATTCTACTTTCCATGGCTAGCCTCAGGGAGAATGAGGAGCCAGAGCCAGGAGGGCACGTAAAGGTCAGACAGAGATGTTTGCTTTCGAAGCCTTCATGTTGGGGTATCATTTCTGAGCCCCAACAATAACATCTGGTCTCAGCTATCACCACCTCTCTCCTGACTCATCTTTCTACTTCCATCTTCTCCCTCCTAATATCCACCCAGCTGCTAGAGAAACCACCTAAATCATAAGTCACATCCTCTGCTCAGTATCCTCTGATGGCTCTCATCTTGCTTATAGTAAAAAGCAAACTCTATTCAGGAGCATCCAATCTTTTGGCTTCCCTGGGCTACATTGAAAGAAGAAGAATTGTCTTGGGACACACATAAAATACACCAGCGATAGCTGATGAGCTAAAAAAAAAATCGTAAAAAGATAACATAATGTTTTAAGAAAGTTTACGAATTTGTGTTGGGCTGCATTCAAAGCTGTCCTGGGCCACATGCAGACTCCAAGCTGCAGGTTGGACAAGCTTGATCTATATAATCACCCACAAAGTTAGCACCAACTCCCCACTTCTATTTCTCTCCCCATTGTTTACTCTTCTCCAGCTACACAGGCCTCCTTGCTTTCCCTCAAACCTACCAAGCTGTTCTTGCCTCTGGGCCTCTGCCCTTGGTGGTCCCTCTATGTGAAACATTCTTTCCCTGGATATCCACCATCATGGTCCATTTTATTCAGGTATTTGCTCAAGTTATCAGCTTACACAATGCTTTCCTTGATTACACTGTACACAACAGTAACCTACTTATGTCTTGGCATTCCTTTCCCCGCTCACCTCACTTAATTTTTTTCTGGAGCCCTTGATATCATCTGACAGACTATATTTACGTGTTGTTTAATGTGCCCCCTCCATTAGAATATAAGTCATAGAATGTAGAAATTCTGTTTACTGCTAAATCCCTATTGTCTAGAACAGAACTTAGCACGTAGTATGTGCTTGATACATATTAAATGAATTAATGACTGGGATGGCAAGGGAGGTAATTACAAGTGGCACATTCTCCTAATGGCATTAAGGTAAGAGTCACATTGGAGAGGGTAGGTTTTCAGAAGGTATTTGATGGCATAAAAGCTTTAAACACCAGAATAAAGAGAAAAGAAATGAGATTCTGAGGAAAACGAATTATTAAGAAAAGTTCTTCACCTCACCTTCAGCATTATTCAGTTTACTTTAAAAAAATTTTTATCTTTAATTGTGGTAAAAAAATGTATAAAGTTTACTCTCAGTCACAGTTCAGTAGTGGTTAACTATATTCACATTGCTGTGTAACAGATCTTCCGAATTTTTTCACTTTGCAAAATCCCCATCAAACAGTAACACCCTGTTCCCCCTCCCCTCAGCCCCGGCACCCACCATTTAACTTTCTGTTTCCATGATTTTGACTGCTGTACATATCTTGCATCAGTAGATTCATAATTTGTTTTTTTATGACTGGCTTATTTCACTCAACATAATGTCAAGATTTATCCATGTTGCAGCATTTAACAAGATTTCTTTCTTCTTTTAAGGCTAAATAATATTCCATTGTATGGATATACCATGTTTTCTTTATTCTGTTCATCTGTTGATGGACATTTGGGCTGTTTCCACCTCATGGCTATTGTGAACAATGCTGCAATGAGCCGAGTTGTGCAAATTTCTCTTTGGGACTGTGCTTTTTATGTGATTTTTTAATGCTTCTTTTAAAACTGTATATTTATAGCTTCTGGGTCTGGAGTCATACCTAAGAAAGCATTCTCCACCCTGGGATTTAAAAATTATCCAGATTCCTTCTAATAATTTTATGGTTTAATCTTTTTACATTTTAATCTTTGCGCCTTCTCAATTTTAATTTCGGACTCATTTTTGCATGTCTAAATGCTATTTATCCTGTTTTTCAAAGCTCAGTCTAAAGAATAATAGATAACCTTTGTGGAAAACTTACATTGTGTTCCAAGTGCTTTACATGTCATAATTCATTTAATACTCACAAGAGATCCATAAAGTATATACCACTGTTTGACTTCACAGAGGAAACTGAGTGGCAGCTTACTGAATAACTTGCCCAAGATCATTCGGTAAGTGATAGCCAGAATTTAAACACAGGCAAGGCTGGTTCCAGAGCTTCTGTGTTTAATCATTATGCTGTGGTACCTTATGAAATACCACTTCTTCAACACCTTCCCATTCTGACCTTGAGATGGCCATCTCTTTTTCCTAAACTCCAGAAAACCTGTACTTCTCATGGTAAGTATTATTTTTTAATGAGATCATAGTTAATCAGATCATTTCATGCTACTTTAAAAGGTAGCCTTCATACATAACTCACTTTATGTTTTTTCATAGGAACTAGCACTGCACTGAAAACTCAAGAAATATTTCCTGGGTGAATAAATAAATTAGAAAAATGCTTAAAATGTAAATGCCTTAGGGAGGGTTTGTATTAAATTCACACTAAGTTATGAGTGGATCATAGATCTTTTGCAATCCTAAATCCTAACAGGATGGAGAAGAAAGAACATGAGGGGACTGGTAGCTAGTGAAGTTTTGATAGAAGAAAAAAAGAGCTGGGGGTGTCATTTATAAATAATTTTTAATGGTTGGGCCTGATGAACATACAGTATTAAGTTTCATATATCTTCCTATCATTGAGAAAAGGTAGTTTTGTTTGCTTTAAATCTGTAGCCTTTTAGGCTGGTGGCAATGGCTCACGCCTGTAATCCTAGCACTTTGGGGAGTGGATCACTTGTGGCCAGAAGTCCAAGACCAGTCTGGCCAACATGGAAAAACCCAGTCTCTACTAAAAATACAAAAATTAGCTGGGCATGGTGGCACATGCCTGTAGTCCCAACTACTGAGGAGGCTTGAGGCACCAGAATCACATGAACCCGGGAGACAGAGGCTGCAGTGAGTGAAGATCACACCACTGCACTCCAGCCGGGGCAACAGAGCAAGACTCCATCTCAAAAGAACAAAAAACAAAAAACTATAGACTATAGACTTTTAGTTCCTTTTATAAAATTATAGACTATAGACTTTTAGTTCCTTTTATAAAACGATACTTTTAGTTCCTTGGGTGTTTTCTTGTTTCGTTTTGTTTTTTGCAATATAGCCCATAGATTTAGTTAACTTCTGAGAGTTAGCTAAATTTAAATTGTTTGTGATTTCTGGAATAACAGAATGACTGACAGAAACAAGTGATTATTGTTACTAGACTCAATCAGAAATATTAGTTATTTATAGATCTTAAATCTCAATAATTTAAAGTAGACTCAAATTATATTCTTGAAATTAAATGCCTAGGAAGAGTTTAAAATCTTAGGAAGTAAACTGAATCTTAGGAATTAAAATTAATTTTTCATTGATCTGGTGTTCTTACTGTTTCCTGAAAGAAAGCATTCGGCATAGCCTTTAACATGGTCACTGAAGGATTAAAGAGGTTTTAATCAGATATGTCTTTGAGCTGTGTAAAGTGTTTATAGAAAATCCAACTAGGAATGTCTTCTTTACACAGTACTACTCAGGAGAAATTTCTAAAATGATTCCAGTCAACTCAGGATCAAATGATTACTTCTAACTGGTAAATTTCTCCAGCATATCTTATAAAATGAAAGACTAGATATTGGGCAATAGTTTTTGTTATAAAAGTCATTGCAGGCCAGGCGCGGTGGCTCAAGCCTGTAATCCCAGCACTTTGGGAGGCCGAGCCGGGTGGATCACGAGGTCAAGAGATTGAGACCATCCTGGCCAACGTGGTGAAACCCCGTCTCTACTGAAAATACAAAAAAATTAGCTGGGCGTGGTGGCACGCGCCTGTAGTCCCAGCTACTTGGGAGGCTGAGGCAGGAGAATTGCTTGAACCCGGGAGGCAGAGGTTGCAGTGAGCCGAGGTTGCACCACTGCACTCCAGCCTGGCGCCGGGTGACAGAGTGAGACTCTGTCTCAAAAAAAAAAAAAAAAAAAGTCATTGCAATCAATATAAATAAGTCGGAAATGTGAAAAACATAAACTACTCCATTGAAAATGTACTTTTAAATGTCTCTAATAACTTTTTTCCAGATTCATCAGCCTTCTCTCCCTGTTTTTTTCTTGGCCTTTCTTATTTATCTGACCTCGCTTACTGGTCATGTGTTTTGTTTTTGTTTTTACTGGTCACTTTTTGAAAATTACTTTTTCTT